>JAPJBO010001943.1:0-24702 GCA_030068145.1 Diplonema papillatum
ATAGGCGGCATCCGGCGCGCTCTACACGACGTCACAGCGGCGACTCTTTCAAACGAACGGTTGCGCCGACTTGCGGGGGCACGGTCATTTGCAGCCAAGCCCTAAGACTCAGCGAACGCCTTCAAAGATGTTGACAATCTCCGCGGCTGAAACAGATTAGTGTCCAACGCGAGCGGCATCGCAATCCGTTGGTGGGATGATGTCGCTTCAGCCTGAACCCCTGGCATTGCGGACGTTAGTGCAAGGTGTTCACCAGGTTCAATTCAGGGTTGGAGACCGTTCACTTTTTCTATTCGGTTGGAAGGGAGGACAGAGTTGTTGATTGAGTTTGAACAGGTGCCAGAGGTGGTGATGCAAGTCATCGCATGCTGCAGGCGCGCGGTCTTCGGACAACCGCACAGCAGGCTGCAGGTGTAGCAGGCTTCTCGTGCAGTTGTAAACGGACGAGCCCGCTCAGGCCCACTCACCCGGACTACTGCTGGTAGTTGAAACCGCAGCCTGCATGTCCAGGGCGTCCTCGAACCGGAGCGTGCCAGTGCAAGAGTCCAGGTCCGGTGTCGGAGAACGATCCGATTCGTGCTGAGGCCCGGCGAGTTGACTGCCATTCGAACTGATATCCGGCCCAGGTACCAGTTGACTCGAAAGCAACGGAACCACAGGCGAACTCAACTGCGATAGAACGGTCTGAGAGCTCCAGGCCGAGAGCATGTCGCTCGAGACAGCAGGAGCTGCAGCATTGCTCCACAGCAGATCATCGTCGTTGAGCAGGATCCGGTACCGCGGTATCGCTCCGACTTCCTGCAGGTACCGAAGAGCGATCTCCGGATGCTGGAACAGCAGGAGCCAAAGTTTGTCCTTTGTTCCTACGTGCTTCAAGCCCTCCGTGCGACCACTCTTGTCTGCCATGACCGCCCACATGCTGTCCCGAAGCCGCTGGGTCACAAGGTCGGTGCAGCATACGAACAAGTGCTCCAGCGGACTACGGGAGCGGCGACCACAGACTGGGCAAGGAAGAAAAAGCTGGCGTCGGTCACAACGATGCATCGTGTGGTACTCAGCTGAGTACATCGTCATGACAAGCGGGTGGTGACCCGTCCGCAACTGGCGCGATTCCTTCTCCGCCCGGTTGGTGAGGTCCTTGCGGCGCTTGATAACGCGCCCGTTCACAATGCCAGCAAACGGAGTTTCGTTACCTGCCATCGCAGCCCGCCCGTAAGCCATGATCGCCATACTCTCGTTGTACTCCCGGGTGAGCCGCGATTTATAGCGTGTTGACGCATCAACTGCTGCAATAGGAGGATGCACCCTGGTGACACCAAATGACGGACCAGTCATGGCCCTGTAGTGGCGACAGGCGGCATCCTTGGCGAGCTTGTCAGCGACTTCGTTGCCCCGCAGGCCGCAATGACCGTAGACGAACTGGATGGTGATACGGCACCCACGGGAGTTGAGTTCGTTGAGCGCAAGCCAAATTTCAATCATCAATGGCTGTTTCTGGGCATGCGGGCCATTGCAAAGGTCTCGGAGAAGCGACTGAGAATCACTCAGGATGAGGATTTCGAGAGGCACATCAGTCGGCGGCAGCACAGCCAACAGTACTCTGAGGGTCTCAACCATCGCGACCGTTTCTGCTCTTGTGCTCGACGGGAACTTGCCAGCCGGACAGGTGCTGGAGATTGTCGGGCAGCCGTGTTCGAAGCGGACCTCAAAGCCATGTGCATCGGTTAGTCGTACCGAAGGACCGAACTCCAAATAAGTGGCAGCTCCGCCCCACGTTGTCACATCGTTATAGAACACTTGCCATCGCAGTTGCCGACGGTCGAACCCCGGGTCCCCTATAGGAGGGGGCGACGGGAGGCTTTGCTTCATGACCGAACCATCAGCCCATGCCGTGCAGTCGGGTGATGGCAACGCACGGAGGCGTTTTTCCACGATGCTTCTCTTCTCGGCCGGGGTCTTGCCTTCCGGTAACGAGGGATGAATTGCAACTGGAGGACGCAGGGACCAGGGTGCAAACGGGTTGAACACGAACGTCTCTCGCGGAGGGTCACGTGTACCCGCTCTCCTTTCAAGGTCAACATAACGGGCCAGTGGGGTAGCTGGTGCGTTGAGGGTTCGGTCCCAGAGGAGGCTTCGCAGTTTTAATTTTTCGTAAAGGCTGCCAAGGCGGTGGTCGATGTAGACTTTGATGGGGGGGATACCGGCCTCTTGAGTGGCGACAAGGTCTGATATACCTTTCCTACACCCCAGCACGTACGTCAGCGAGCGCCTGTGCAACCTCTCGAATTTCTCGAGATACGGGCTCGTGAAGCCTCTTCTACCGCCTTGTGGAAGGAACAAGTAGGCGCCATATACCGACAGACAATACGTTATTGTTGGGAGAACGTATGTCAAGTACAGACATCGGAGTGTTGTCGTGCTGCAACCCCACGCCTTCCCAGAAACGTGCCGTAACAAGTTCATTCTCTTGGACATGATATTGACGACTCGTTCAGCATGCGGGTTGAACGAGAGCTCATCGTCAATTACCAGGCCGAGGAACTTCGTTTCTTTAACCCAGTCGATGCGGTGTGCGACTACCAGCTGAACAGCACCGTCTTTTCTCCTCGCCTGGACCATTTTGGCGTCTTCAACGGTGGGATGGTCAACGCCGTCGAGTTTCAGAATGTGCTTCTTGTGATGCTGCGCGTATTCAGGGGTATTCGCCCAGAAAGAACAGGTTTCGCTCGTAATCCACGCAAGTAACTGTCGCGCCTGCACCGATATTGTCGACGGTGAAAAGAGGACCAGGGGAGCCTTCACGATCATTCCGTGAGGACGGACGAATAGTGCTTTGGTCTTATGGTAAGCAAGGCTCATGTTCACCTTCTCAACCCATTTTTCGACCTCTGAAACAACCACCTGTGCTCTTTCTTTCAGCTCGTCAACGCTATCCCCGGTTACGACCACGCCGACATCATCCGCAAACAACGACAGTGTAAGTATCGGCTGACCATCTGTCGTATTGCCCATGCTCGTACCGAGGTCGGCAAGCAGCTCCCCCAACTCGTCAATGCAGAATAGGAACAATATTGGACCTAGCACGGTCCCTTGAGGGACTCCCCGTGCTAGAGGGACCTGCTTTCCAGTCACGCCGTCCACCTTATACGCTGCTTTTCTGTCTCTCAGGAAGGCTTGCACCCAGAGCAGAAAACATGGGGGGAGCCCGCGCTGCTCCATGACCATTAGCAAACGATCGTGATCGACTGTATCAAACGCATTCGCAAGATCGAATGAGAGAAGGCAGGAGAAACGCTGATTACGACGGGCATTATCGAGCGCGGAGACGATGCTACAGACTTGCTCCTCAGTTCCCCTCCCTCTACGGAAGCCACCCTGCTTGTCACAAAATGGTAGGACCGATGGGATATCAGGACTTTCAGCTAAGAATACCAGACGATTCTTCACCATCACCTCCATCAGCTTCGCCACCACACTTGTGAGGGAGATGGGCCTGTATCCTTCTGGGAGGCTGTGGTCCTTGCCGGGTTTAGGAACCGGGACGACGTGTGCTTCGCGCCAATTGCTCGGAACGAATGCGTGCTTCCAGGACATGTTGAACAGTTCTAGGAGCAGCTCCTTCGTAGGTTCTCCCACATGGGATAGGACTTCAGAACAGATCCCGTCAGGGTCGAGGGACGTTGTATGTCGTAGCTCACCGATCGCTCGGTTCAGCTCAGCCATTGAGTACAGGTCGACGGACGCATCAGGCACGGCGGATGGACCACTGCGCGGCTCCCAGCAGGGTGGGGCTGATTCTCCAGCGTTACGGATCTCCCGCTTACACAGCCTTTCAAGGTGATCGCCAAAGATGTCAGCCTTTCCTTCCGCTTCAACGCAGAAGGTCCCGTCCACTTTAATTGGAGGGACCGCGTGGTGATTGGATCGGCCGTCGATCTTCCGGACCTGTCGATATAGGAGGCCAATGTCCGTGCATCGGTTAATTCTCGTCATGATGGCGTTCCAGTAACTAGCCTTCGCACCAGTCGCCTCCTCAGAAAAAGTGCACTTCGCGGCTTCGTATGCATGGCGTTTGGTGACATCTTCGGGATCATCTCGGACTTCCTTATGTGCAGCTGCCTTCAGCTTTTCCAAGCGGCCGAGTTCGGACGTCCACCACGCCTTGTGTGGGCGATTCGACTTCGCCACGGGAACATGCTTTTTGATGCTGCTACGAAGGAGTGAGGTAATCCGTTCAGCGAACTTGGCGGGGGTTGCTGGTTGGTGCCTGATGAGGTGCCCGCTACGTTCGTCCAGGTACCCCGACAGCTTCTTCCAGTCAGCTTTCTTCCACGAATAACGTTTTGGGCCACGGGATTTTGCCTGGCGATAACCTCTAGGCATTTTGAAGACAAGCGGCAGGTGGTCCGACTCCCAAGACGAGAGCACTCCCCAGTCCCAGACATTTCCCGGCGTCATGGATGAGATGACTACGTCAGGGGAAGAGAAACGAGCATTAGCACGGTATTCCATGGTCGGCGTCTTCCGATCGTTATAGGTCTTCGCTGAGTTCACTTGCAACCATTCGCGAAGAATTCGACCTCCGGCGTTTTGAGCCCCCACTGACCAGTCAGGGTGGTGCGCATTTATATCGCCTGCTATAACGACATTGTCGTCCACTGTGAACGGTTCCATGTTGAGCTTCTCAGATTCGTACGGAGCACGGTAGACGTTGTACACCTTCAGCGGGGCCAATCCTACCCGTGTCAGTTCGACGGCGATACACTCCATATAACTGTCTTTGCCAAAGGTCAGGGGCGGGAGCTCTACGGCCGCAATGTTGCTTTTAACAAACGTTATGACACCGCCGCCTCGTCCGTCGAAAGCTCTGTATCCTACCAGGATTGGCAGGAGAGATTTTTCACCTAGCCAGGTTTCTTGCAGAAGGATGACATCGGGGTCATGCTCCGCAACTCCGCGACTGATGGCATCCGTACTTCCCGGCAAGTTTTCACGGGCACGAATGGAGCGGCAGTTGAAGCTGATTATGATTATGAAAGGGGGCTCCACCGGGTGTTGAACTGGCTTGCACACCATGGGTTTCCGCCGGGCTTTGATGTTGGACGGTTGTCCGCTGTGTGGGACGCTCGCAGGGGCCCGGCCATGCCCTGCTGAGCGTGGAGGGACACGCCCTCAATGCTGTTGTTGTGACGCGTCCGCTGGCGGGTTGCCCCGCAATGGACTCATCTCCGCATCACGAGCAGAGGGAGGGTCAGGTGTTGCTGATCGACGTACCCTTCTTTTACGTTGCGTCGCGTCTCGCTGGGAAGTCTCTGCCGCCGTCTTCCTGTCACCTACTTTACCGGTCTTTAATGCAGCGCGAGCATCCTGTTTGGAGATAACCTTGTTCATCATCCTGGTACGCTCGGATATCCCGGGCGCGGGCTGGACTGCTTGCTCAGGGGGCGGCATAAACAGCGTCTGCGGATCGGAGCTTACGTATTGAACACCCGTCCCTTCGCGGCTTTGCAACGTGGGGGCCAGGCTTTGGTCGGCAGTCGGATGCGATTCTTCAGGTGAGGTGCCCATCGCGTTTCGAGTCGCGTACGTTTGCAAGATACTGGAGTGGACGGCTGACTCAATACTAGAAGTCGATGCTGCCGCCGGTTTGGGGGCAGGATGGTCAGAAGAAGTTGGGGGACCGACTTGTTGTGCGACCTCTTCAGTGGGGTGGAGATTGTCACCGCCCGCGGTGTGGTTCCCGCCTGCTGGCGCAGCTGTGTTCGGTTCCGTCACTGGTGCAATGTTTTCTGCTCGTACGAGTTTCTGAGCCGGAATGGGTGGAGATCCAGGTTCGGGCGGCTGCTGGGTGGTGCTTGAGTCGTTGAATACCGCAGGTCGGCGCTGCGACACCACATCTGGCGAGGACGTCACATCTCTTTCCCTCCTCCCAGCTGGAGGAAGCGCCTTTCTCAAAACCCTCTTTTTCCGCCGATCCCCCTCACGCTCTAGGACATTGACTTCTGCAATCTCAAGCCGAGTTTGCTGGACGGAAGCACCCAAGTTGCGCATTTCGGCTGCCATCTCGTTCAGCCTGCTGAAGATGCCGTCTGTCACTTGTTGGTATCCAGCAGCGAGTTCAGACTCCGTCTTCGTCAGAGCTTCACGACAGCCCCTCTGCAGCTGTTCGGCAAGCCGGACTAGCCCTACTTCGGTTTCAGCTGGCTCGGTAGTTCTTGTGGGCAACGATGCGGCGCCTGCTGGGCGGTTTGGGGACTGAGTTGTCTGGGCTGGTTCGGCATCTACATCGATCGGACACACAGATTCGGCCTCTGCTTCAAGGACTTCTGCTATAGTGACTCCCCCTGCAAGGGGCTTACCCTCGTCCACTTTTGGTGTCTGAGTGACGGGTAACCGGCCTGCAAACTCCCACAACTTTTTAGCAGCCGCCTTGTGCCGTTTTTTGAACTCTGTAAAGGGCAGGAGTTCAGACTGGTTGTCGGAGAACGGGTCCGGCCGGACATCGGTCGTCTGAGTTGATACTGGATACTTGTCAGAGAGGGGCGGCGACGGGTCCGTGGTGGATGGTTCAAGGGGACATCTCAGTATTTGTTTGAAAGCAAGATCGACCCCCTGCGCTGTGCGGTAGTGGTCCTTGCCAGGGAGCGACTCCGACTTTACGACCCACACGAGGTAGCGGCCGCCCTTCTTGGTTCGAAACAGCGGCATGGTTTCCCAGCCAAGGTTCAGAAGGTTCTCGCGTAGGGTATGCCCATTCGTACGACACGGAACTCCGCGGACCTCAAAGTATCCAATCGGGTTAGGGAGCGTCGGTAGCATGGTTCTAACTTCATTGTAATGCTCCACACGAACACGAATGCCAAAGACACCACGGCACCTAGTGATTCCCATGTGCTTCTCAGATATCGATTGGACCATGTTGCGGGCTTCAGCAAGGGTCGCGTCTTCCCTTAGTGACAGGACTCGGAAACGGTTGTCCTCCTCAGCAGGTTCAAACACCCCAACCTCTCCACTCTTCTTCAACACGTCATATTCCAGTATCGCCGGAATAGAAAAGAACACGCGAATCTGCTCAAATACCGCCCCCTTGGTGAACTCCCTCTCATAGGATGCGCCCCACATCCCATTGACGTGGAGGCGGTCAAGTGCAGTGTGCATCAGAGCGCGGGCCATATCACGGCAATTGTCACCGTTGACGTCCTTGACGTAAAAGGTTGCCCTCATGCGCGCCTCAGGTGCCTCCCACCCTTCATGCAGGTCATGCCTTGGCTGACCCATGGGCTGCATGTGGGTTTTCCTCGTAGGCTCTGTTGTTATGGGATCGGACGACACATGACTACCCCTGCCTCCGGAGTTTGTTGAATACCCGTTGTGCAATCCCCCAGTTCCTCTACCACCGCCCTGGTTGCACCCATTCCCACCTCCCTGCCAACGCGTCCCACCTCCACCAAGGATGCCAGGCCATATACAAAGTGACGGGGAGAGGCCGCCGTCGAAATCCAACTCGCCGAGCGGTGTATCGAGCGGAAGCGGGGCGCCGTAGCCCCGAATCACTCGGACGCCAGGGCCAAGGACAAGTCCATGCTTCAGCAGGACGTCTCCGAGTCTGTCGCCAAGCCTTGCGGACACGCACTGACGCCTCCCGTCCACTCCTGTCACGAAAAAGCAGGTTTGGGTGTTGCAGTTGATTCTGGCCCCGATATTTTCCTCCGTTACCGGTGGATGGGTAGCGGAGGTGGCTGTGTCGGGGAACCTTACACTGCAGAGGACATTTGTCGGCATGGTTGCAGGTTGAGGTGCAGCAGTCGGTGCCGCCGGCGAGGAACCCAGCAACGCTTCGATGAGCTTCAAGTAGCAGCTGCTGGCGGACGCAACTTCGAATGCACTTCTAGAAGCGAACAGGCGGTCGTATTTGCGCTGCTGTCGGTGCTGTCTCCGGGTTAGAGTGCGGAGGATTTTGCGGGGGGGTATCAGCAGCGGCAGAGGCAAGGGGTGACGCGGAAGGCTTCTGGGGGGGGAAAATGAATGAATGAATGAAAAACAAGCACCGTCCATCCGCTGCTCAGAAGAGCCGCGTCTGGAACAGGTCAGGCGTTACTAGCCTATTTGCGCCAAGAGACACGCGCACGAGTGACAGGTCCACAGGTTAGGGGTTAGGAGGGAGTGGGGGGGGGGGGCGGATGATAAAATTGTGACGAATAAGAGTTTCGTTAGCTTGGCATGCCCTCGAGGACCGTCGTGGGTGTGTTTGGCCCTGACCGGAGTCTGGGCTGTTGACGGCTTTGTCGCTCGGGTTCTGCCTGCGCTACGACTTGCTCCGTGGTTTCGAGCGGCACTGCGCTTTGCTCGTCGTGCTTTTGCTCGTGCTGAACTCGTTGCCGTGTTGGCGTTCAATACGCGACGAACCTTTGCAACGACGCGCTGAGTGCCCTCACCGTGCTGTTCCAGCTGCGAGCTGGGGAAGGGACGAGGGGGGATAAGGGGGGATACTGGTTGTGTTGTGACGAAAAAGAGGTGTTTCGTTAGCTTGGCATGCCCTCGAGGACCGTCGTGGGTGTGTTTGGCCCTGACCGGAGTCTGGGCTGTGGACGGCTTTGTCTCTCGGGTTCTGCCTGCGCTACGACTTGCTCCGTGGTTTCGAGCGGCACTGCGCTTTGCTCGTCGTGCTTTTGCTCGTGCTGAACTCGTTGCCGTGTTGGCGTTCAATACGCGACGAACCTTTGCAACGACGCGCTGAGTGCCCTCACCGTGCTGTTCCAGCTGCGAGCTGGGGAAGGGACGAGGGGGGATAAGGGGGGATACTGGTTGTGTTGTGACGAAAAAGAGGTGTTTCGTTAGCTTGGCATGCCCTCGAGGACCGTCGTGGGTGTGTTTGGCCCTGACCGGAGTCTGGGCTGTGGACGGCTTTGTCTCTCGGGTTCTGCCTGCGCTACGACTTGCTCCGTGGTTTCGAGCGGCACTGCGCTTTGCTCGTCGTGCTTTTGCTCGTGCTGAACTCGTTGCCGTGTTGGCGTTCAATTCGCGACGAACCTTTGCAACGACGCGCTGAGTGTCCTCACCGAGCTGTTCCGGCTGCGAGCTGGGGTAGGGACGAGGGGGGGGTTACCGATTGATGTTGTTTGTTGGGACTCGTTGACGGAGGAGTCCGGGTGGGGATGGACAACAATAAAGTGCTGGCACCGACTACTCCCCTTTAGGGCCTTCCAGCCGGGTTCCGAGTGGTGCTTACTGGAGCGCAGCAGACTGAACTGTACGATCTCGACAAGAGTCTTGTGAAATAAGACGAGTGCACGTTTGTACCAATTAAGAAAATAAGACGAGTGCACATTTCGCTCAGCGGTTAGCCTGCGTCCTCTTCTGGCGATGCGTACGAAGCGCGCGCTGGACGCGGAGCCTCAGTCGGGCTGCGCGGGGCGGTGCGGCGTCGTCCGGCGTCGACGGCGACGTGCTGCGAACTGCGAGAGCACCGTGGCAGGTGACGGGTTCAGGATGGCCGGCGCGAGAGTACCCAGGCCCCGGCGATCCCCTGCCTCGGACTGCAGCCGCTGCGTGGACGGGTGACGTTGCCTCACATGATGGGCACGAGCCCGTACTCGTGGTTCGGGGGGGCTTCGTCCTTGTCAGACTCCACAAGGACTTGGAAGGGTGGGAGGGCGCCAGCTCTCTGGAGGTAGAACAGGGCGTGCTCGGGATGGACGAACAGGTAGTACCAGAGGGATTCGATCGGACCGCCTGGGTCCTTTTTGATCCGCCTCGTGATATCATGTCGCATCGCCGCCCTCAAGGGTGCCGTTATTAGGTCACGGCAGTGTACGAACAAGTGCAGCAGGGGGCTGGTAGAGCGGA
Source organism: Diplonema papillatum (assembly GCA_030068145.1). NCBI lineage: Eukaryota > Euglenozoa > Diplonemea > Diplonemida > Diplonemidae > Diplonema > Diplonema papillatum. Next base: position 9,847 of record JAPJBO010001943.1, read on the forward strand.
CCCCGCAGACCGGACACGGGAGGAAATGGGACTGCAACTCGGCCTCGCTGAAGGAGCGCCAGTCCGTGGCGTACAGCGTCATGATCAGGCGGTGGTGCCCGGTCCTCAGCTGGCGCACTTCGCGTTCAGCCCTCGGCGTGAGATGACGGCGTCGGGGGATCGGCCGGCCATGAACAATCCGGGCAAACGGCGAGAGGTTCCCGTGGCCGTCCGCGCGCTCGAATGCTTCCTTGGCACCTGCCTCGCTGCTGTTCAGCCGCAGATACGTCCGATAGCGGCAGACTGCACCAGCGACGGTTAGGGGGAAGGGCTCGGGGTGATCCGAGGAAGAGGCTCCGGCGGCCCGTCGGTACCCGAGAGCTGCAGCTTTGGCCAGCACGTCCGCCGCGTCGTTGCCTTCCAGCCCGCAGTGCCCGTACACGAAGTGCAAGGTGACGTCGTATCCCCTCGCCTCCATTTCCGACAGGATTGTCCAGCACTCTATCGCCAGTGGTTCGACTTGTGAATGGGGGCCGGCGCTGAGAGTTTTTAGAAACGACTGGGAGTCGCTCAGGACGAGGATGTGGAGTGGGCGGGACGTCGGGGCGAGATGTTGTCGGAGAAACACAAGGGCCGAGTAAAGGGCGACCTGTTCCGCGCGGTAGCTGTGGACGTGCTTGCCTACCGGGCATGAACGGGAAGTCGTGTGCCGATTTCCGGTGGCTGTCTTCAAGTCAGCGACGTCGCGCAGGCTGGGCGTGATCGACGGTTCGAACTCGAAGTACAAACCGGCACCGCCCCACGCTGTTTTGTCCGCATAGCGTTTCAACCAAGGGCGATGTCGCTCGTCCCACCTGTCGGCTATCGAGGGCGGCGGCTGGGGCGGGGGGGCACCGTCGAGCACCGAGCCGTCTATCCACGCTGAGCAGTCCGGCGGCTCGAGCCGGTTCAGCCGGCTTTCGACAATGCGCCTCTTCTCAGCAGCCGAATCGCCCTTCTTCCCCGGCAGGGTGGCGACGATCGTCACTTTGGGACTCGGCGTCCACGGGGCAAACGGGTTGAATACGAATGCCTCTCGTTTGCACTCAACCGTTCCGGCCTTCTCGCACAGGGCGTCGTAGCTGCGCCTCAGAGTCGTGTTCATGGCGAGGTCGTTCTGCCAGAGCGTGCTCCGGAGTCGCATCCTCTCACGCAGAGCGGCGACACGGAGATTCGCTATCGCTCGGAGCGGCAGAATCCCGGATTCCTGTTGCGCCGAAAAATCCGAGGTGTTCTTTCTGCACCCGAGGAGAATGACCTGGGCGCGCCGGTGCAGCCGCTCGAGCGTCGTGACCAGGGGGGATGTGGACCGAAGGAGGTATGGGCCGTAGACCGACAGGGCGTACGTATACGTCGGCAGGACGTACGTCAGATACAGCGTGCGCAGCGTACACGAGTTACATCCGAACGACTTTCCGGAAAGGTGACGCAGGAAGTTCATCTTCAAAGAAAACTTGTCGACGACGCGTTGCATGTGGGGGACGAACGTGAGCTCCGAGTCTATGACCAGGCCAAGGAGCTTGGTCTTGTCGACCCAGCGTAGGGCGTCGGCTACTCGGATGGTCACCAGGCGGTTTTTGGTGGCGTCCTTGTCGCCGCCATTTTTCTCGTCGACTGAGACGATCAGCTTGCCGTGGTGTTGGTGCCAGGGTGAGTGCTCGTCCGGTTCCAGGAACTTCCAGGTCGACCTAGACTTCAACGCTATCACGTAGTCGTCAGGGACCAGAACATCGACCGCTGTGGCGTTGAATCTCGTCGTGACAGGATAGGGCTCAGGGGCACCCGGATCCCGGAAGAGGACGCCCTCTGTCTTCAGTTTAGACAGGTGCATCTTGGCTTTGAACGTCCACTCCTCGACCACATCCACAACCTCCTGCGTGTACTTCTCAAGTTGAAAGTGGGACGGGGATGAGACGACGACGCCATCATCGTCGGCAAAGAGCGAGAAGTTGATCCAGGATCGACTCTCAGAATCAGCAACGATACGCTTGTTGAGAGCCTCAAGCGAGGTGCCGAGGTCGTCAATGTGGTACAGGAAGAGAACCGGCCCGAGGACGGTTCCCTGGGGTACGCCGTGCTTCAGGTGGAACTTTTCGCCGGTAGCACCATCGACTTTGAAAGCCGCCTTCCTGTTTCGCAAAAAGGACTCGAGCCACACAAGGAACTTAGGAGGGACACCCTTACTCTGCATTGCGTCGAGCAGGAGTGCGTGGTCGACGGTGTCGAAGGCGTTTGCCAGATCGAACGAGAGAAGGCAGACACGTCGGAAGGTCGGTCCGGCGCAGTCAATCGTTGTCACGATGGAGTAGAGCTGCTCCTCGGTTCCGCGTTGTCTACGGAAGCCGCCCTGCCGAGTACAGAAAGGTAGGACCTGCGTTACACTGTCGTTCTCCGTCAGAAAGACCAGCCGGTTCTTGACAATCACCTCCATCAGCTTAGAGGTAACGCTCGTCAGAGAGATCGGGCGGTAACCCTCGGGTAGGGAGTGGTCCCTGCCTGGCTTCGCGGCGGGAATGACATGGGCATCACGCCAGGAGTCCGGGACGAACCCCTCATCCCAAGAAATGTTGAGGAGCTCGAGGACCAGACGCTTGGCTTCTCCGTCCAGCCTCGACAGGAACTCAGAACAGATGCCGTCCGGGTCAAGGGACGTCTTCGGGTCGAGGTCCTTCAGGGCACGATCGAGCTCATCCTCGGATATAGGCCCGCAGCCAATGTCGTCGTCGGATGGGCGCTTTTTCGGGGCCCATCGGTGGGAGGGGACTGCGCTAGCGCCCCCACATACGGCCTCGAGGTGCCGACCGAAGAGCTCGGCTTTGCCTTTGGCGTCGACACAGAAAGCCTTGCCGTTCCACAGCGGGGGAATGGATTGGTGCTGCCCTCCCCTGCCGGAAAAGGAGAGCTACACCAGTGCATCGGTTGATCCGGACGGCAATCTTATCCCAGTGGCTGGTCTTAGCCCGCGTGGCAGCCTCGCTGAATTGGGACAACTTTTCGAGATGTGCGCAGATCTTGTCCGGAGAGTCGGGTTCTGCCTGCAACTCAGCAAACGCGGTGGCTTTTTCGCGTTCCAGGATAGTGAGCTCCGGGGTCCACCAGGCTTTGTACGCGCGGCGACCCTGGGTGTGTTTAGGCACAAAATCGTGAATGGCCCGGCGGAAACAGGAAGCGATGCGTTTGGCGAACTGGGTGTTGGTCGCCGGTCTGTTGGCGAGAAGGGCTGCGCTCTCAGCCTCTAACCGGATCATCATCTCTTCCCAGTCTGCTCGTTTCCAGGAAAACCATTTGGGCCGAGGGGCACGAGGCTGCCTGTACCCCCTCGGAACTTCGAAGGCGATCGGATAATGATCGGACTTCCATGAGTCTAGTCTCCTCCAGTTCAGGACGAGACCGGGAGTGCGGGAAGTGATGACTACATCGGGGGAAGAGTCCCGAATACCCGGCCTCGGCAGCATCGTGTGCACCGCGGGGTTGTTGCAAACCATCGCCGACACTTCGACAAGCCAGTCCTTCAAGTTGCGTCCGCCCGCGTTGATAGCCCCGTGGGACCAGTCCGGGTGGTGGGTGTTGAGGTCCCCGGCAATGATGACGGTGTCGTCCATTGGAAAGGGCTCCATGTCGAGGTTTGTGTGGGAGGATTTCGGCGGTGGGTGGTACACGTTGTAGACCTTCAGCGACGGGAGACCGATGCGGGAGATCTCGACTGCCACGCATTCTGTTGTTGTATTTTGCAACCAGGCGGGAACGGGGATCTCTTTCACGTGTAGGTTGGCCTTGACGAAAATTATGACACCTCCGCCTCTCACGCCGCCACCCCGATCCCGCCTAAAGACCCTGTAGCCGTAGAGGACTGGTGGAGGTGACCGGCGCGTCAACCAGGTCTCCTGCAGGAGGATCACGTCCGGTTCGTGCGGGGTATGGGCGGCTACGCCTCTGCTGATGTTTTCCTCGCCTTGTGACAGATTCTCCCGAGCGAAGAAAGAGCCACAGTTGAACGAGACGAAGGATAACACCGTGAGCAAGCTCGCGCCGCCGAGGGGGGGTGTACTCGCCGGACGATTTCTATGCGAGGGGTCTTCCGCGGCCGGCGCTACGGCCGCGAAAATTGTCGCTGTTGCAGCTATTCCGGCGAGGTTTGTCGGCGCGATTCCTGTTTCCAGGTCGAGGGTCGCGGTCCTTGTGCGGGTTGGGCGTCGCTGGCCGCTCGGCTGGAGGGTCCCGACGGGCTTCGGCTGTGGATTGGGAGGAGCCCGACACCGAGCCCTGGGTCTGTTGAGGTGGTGACTGAGACACGACGCTATCCTGGCTGGGGACGACTGCCGGCTGGGGGGCTGGGTGGTGAGCCGTTTGTTGCATCTGGGTCTGCATGGCGCCGAAAATCTGCTGAACACTAGCAGCCAGGCCAGCAATCGTCTGCTCGAGGTTGGTGATACGGGGGTCCGACGGCATTGGTTGAGGGTTCACAGTGGGTGCAGGTAGAGGGGACGCGGATTGTGAACACGGGGGCGGGGCAGGCGGTACTTCCTGTCCAACGGATCGACCGCCTTCCAGGGGGGTTTCGTTGATGTCTTCGTCGGGGGCGCCGGCCGCTTCGGCTGCCTTCCGCCACGCGTTCGCAGCACGATCCCCGTACATCAGGTCGAAGTATGCGCGAGGGCGTTTCACGAGGCTGTCGGAGAGGGGGTCAGGGTAGGCCGTGGTATCGGGAGCTTCCGGGGAATGAGCGGCGGGCGGTTCACCTCCCTTCAGCTTTGCTTGTTCGAGCGGGGGGCGGGGGGTATGCCGGAAGCGCAGAGTGACCCCGTTCCTCACGTACGAATCAACAGCCGGGTGTTTCTCGGACTTAACGACCCAGTCTGCCGTCAGGGCCCCCCGGCGCTTCTGGAACAGCGGGACGACAGGCCATCCTGCTGAAGACAACTTCTGCGCGAGCGTGTCAGCGACAGTCCGAGACGGGACGCCCTCAACAAGAAAGTAACCGACCTCGACTTTGCCGTCAGGGAACATAAGCCCGATGACTTTGTCCCCATCAGCCTTCACGACCCTGATCCCGTAGTCGCCGCGGCACTGGACGACACCCCTCGAGCGATGTCCAAGCGTCTCGTGCCACTGGATTGCTTCCGAGAGGGATGCAGAGTCTCCGAGCATGATCTCGGTGTACTCTTGTCGGGCTTCCTCGGATACGGAAAGGTAAATGCCAGTAGCAAAAGTAGACGCAAGAACGCTGTCGAGGGACGATTTGGGGACGCCGAACGAGACCTCGTACGTTTCGAGGTAGGCACCCTTCGTGAACAGCGGGAGTTTTTTGGCCCCCCTAAAGCCGGTGGTGATGTTGCGGCCGACGCAGGCCCGAACGTACATCCGCATGGCGAGCGAGACGTTTTCCGTCAGGGCCCGGGTTGCCGTTTCCCGTTGTTCGTAGTCGTCGAGGTCCCTGAGCAGGACCGTCGCCTTCAGCTCCACTTCTTCCTCTTCCCAGCCGGCGACAAAGGGACGGGGTTGCTGAACGGAGTGCACAGCAGTCTTGGGCGGGTGCACAGGCCCGGCGTTGCCAGCCAAGACTGGGTCCGTGGTTCGCTGCCGGGTGTGTGGTGCGGATGTGGCGCCGCGGTCGAGGTACGGTCTACGGTCTGCGCCACATCGATTGTCAGCGTCGTGTTGAGGCAGTTGAGCGGGGCGAGGTTGATTACGTCGTCGGCTGTTGCCGCCATGTCCCCTAAAAAAAATGAAAAATTGCACATCGAAAAAAAGGTCTCAACACTTTCGCGCACATCAAACATTGCGGACTTTCACCGGGCGGTGAAATTCACTGACGCTGACGACGATGATCCCTCCGTTCCGCCGATCCTCATCGACGGGAAGTATGAACACGATGACAGAAAGAAAGCAACTGCCATGGGGAACCATCTTGCAGCAGTATGTGCAGGGCAGGTGTCTCCACCACCTGTTGATACTTCGACTCATCCCATGGACTTTAACTTTAGCCTGGAAGAACTCGAAGCAGCCTTGCTGGACCTCAAGCCCTCTACCAGCACTGGCCCGGACGGTGTTAATAACCTGATGTTGTCCCACCTCAACGACCCCTCCAGACGCATCCTACTTCGCCTGGTCAACCTCTCGTGGTCTAAAAGCATCGTCCCTCCCAGCTGGAAAGAGGCACATATACGGATGCTTCTCAAACCTGACAAACCCTCTGAGCTACTGGACTCCTACCGACCCATAGCACTAACCAGTTGCATTGCCAAGCTTGTTGAAAGAATGGTACTAGTACGTCTTAACTACGCCCTGTCGCCCAACCCGATTCATCCTGCCCAGGCGGGTTTTCAGAAGAGTCGCTCCGCGGAAGAGCAAATTGCCTCGGTGCAACACTCACTGGCGCAGGCCCGTTCGGCTGGTAAAAAGTCTGTCTTACTGCTTTTTGACATATCAAAAGCGTTTGACAGAGTAGACAAGGTGATCCTCCGGTCTCAGCTTGCTGAGAAGAACATTTCGGGACGCCTAAAAAGGTGGATCGACCACTTCTTGCACGGACGCAGAGCTGCGGCAAAGGTTAATGGTACCCTGGGTCAGTACTTCAATCTTGTGAAAGGTGTCCCTCAAGGTACAGTTCTGGCACCCATGCTCTTCCTGTGCTACATCGATCCCCTTGCTGCCAGACTTGAAGCCCTAATCCCAGGGTTTACTTTCTCGTTGTATGCGGACGATCTAGCTGTTGTCTGCAGCGCTTACTCGGATGTCGAACTTCAAGATCTCGCGCAAAAGGTCTGCAGTGCTGTCGACGAATGGGCGCATGACTTCGAAATGGTAATGTCTGCGAGCAAAACCCATGTAGTTTACTTTCCGGCTGGACCTAGTGATGCCATTTCCAACATCGACGTCCACTTCCCGTCAACAGTCTCGAATACGCGCCTTTCGCTCGACTTCCTCTCGGGAGCAAAGTTACTCCCGAGTGACCTCATCGATCCAACGACTTGTACATTCCGCCTATCCAAGAAAGCGAAAGAGACGAACAATCGGTGCCTGAACCGCATTGATGGACACAAGATATTGCTCTGCAACGGACTTGAACTCACCGATCCTGTCTCAATCCTGAACGCCCTCCTTACCTACGATAATGTGGTCATCTCGTCCGCCCCTTTGCTCAGCAATGTTCCAGCGGCGCGTTTTCTAGGAGTTATCTTTGACGCTTCACTCTCGTTCTCCGAACACGTGAGCAACGTCAGACTCCGGTTCAATGCTCGCCTGTCCAACCTGAAGGCCGTCTCAACTAAAGTTGCGTCTGCTCATGCACGGACACTAAGGACGATGTACTTGACGTACGTGCTGCCGGTCCTGCTGTATGGGTTTGGGGTCTTTGGCCCTGGCTTGCATTACAGCGATTTTCATGCTCTGGAGATGGATCATCACCGCGCCTTACGCATTATCACTGGTCTGCCGTTGTCAACTGAGCTCCACTCGCTACATCTCGAAGCTCACGTTCTTCCTCTTGAACTCATCTGCAAGAAGCTCAGCTGCACCCTCTACGAACGACTGAGACGACTCCCCCACACCCGTGCACACGACAACTGCGTCAAGTCCCGCCCCACTGAATCTTCTTGGGTGCACTCCGCGCGCGCCGAACTAGCTGACACTGGTCTCCTGCTCGTCCAACCACAGGAGCTCATCGGCCCTCAAATATGTCCTTCCTCGAATCTCCCGCCCACGATACGCATCGTCCCGGTGTGCCCTGGTGTTCACAAGAAGCAACCCCGCGAACGCAACCGGCTGGCGGCACGGAAGGCGGTCAACTCGTACTTTATACCCGACCTGCGCGTGTTCACTGATGCTTCGAAGTCGCCTGGTAACGACAATACCGGATCCGGCTGCTTTCTCGCCACTCGTAACGCGATCCCGGATGAATTGCTGTGCTCATTCCCGCGAAAAATTGGTGGACGTAAAATCCGATTGCGTCGGCTTACTAGCAATAGCCTTGAGCTCATGACGAGTGGTGGGAAGTTTGCCACCATTGACCGTGCAGAACTCGTCGCCATACTTCTTGGCATTATTGCCGTTAAGCATGTGCTTCCATGCTTAACTGGTAAAAAGATTGTCTTGCTGTCTGATTCACAGTGCTGTCTGCAGACCCTTAAAAACGGTCTCAGACAAACTGACTCCCTGGCGATGCAAATCCTACTTCTCCTGAGAGAAATAGCTGCCAACGAGTCTGCAGATATTGTCCTGCACCATGTTCCTGCTCATTGTGGCATAATGGGGAACGAACACGCAGACAGGATCGCCAATGCTGCTCGCCTTGCCACTGGCTTAATTACTCCCGCCCCACTTGATTTTAATTCTGCGAAGGCACGTGTTGTAGAGACCCTGAAAAAGGAATGGTTGTCTTCCCGGCCACATAATTATCACTTCAGAGCCACTGATGGTCACCTCCCCACGTGGCTACAGCCAACTTTAACTAGACAAGCCGAAACAGCACTGATAGCGCTGCGAACCGGTCACTCCTGCGTTAATAAACACTTCCTGTGTGATAACGCGAGGAAACACGCCTTGCAAAAAGGCATTTGCTGGCATTGCCACCTAAAAACGAATACCACCATGTTAGAACACTTCGCACTACATTGTCACGTATTAGAGAAGCTTAGACGCGCCGCACTTAGATATCCCCCTCCCTCCACTCTGCCTCAAGTTTTCTCAACAACCAACTGCATAGGCCTCCTGCTGCTTCTCCAAAAAACAAAGGACCTACCGAACTTCGCAGTCTTCGCTACCTAGAGTACCTAGAGCCATATGCCAAAAAGTGGGACTGACTCACAACCAAGAACCAACATGTGCAGTGTTAATGTAGAAACGTCCATGTGAATGACCTTCACCCAAAAACCAATATGCACAGTGTTAATGTAGAAACGCCTTCCGTCCTCGTTCTCTACCGCCCTCCTAGGGGAATTGCCCCCTTGACCAGGTCAGCTTCTGGAATTGTTCGTTCACTCGTCTAACCCAGTCTCCCAACTGACCGCTGATTTTCCAGTCGGCCCGGTCCCGTTCATTCGCCTCCGTATGGCTGGTTGTCAGTTCTGACACAAAAAAAAAGAAAAACTGTAACCATGCTTGAACACCTATTGCTTCGTTGTGCGGTACTTGAACCCCTTAGACGTGCTGCCCTTAGATTCCCTCCCCCGTCCACATTGTCCCAGGTCTTCACACAATGCAACTCTGTCGGCCTACTGCTGCTCTTGCAGAAGACGAAAGACCTGCCTGATTTCCCAGTCATTGCCCGCAGGCTACTAGCATAACCAGTTGTAAAGAAATAGATATGCCAAAAAGTGGGATTGACTCACAACCAAGGACCAACATGTGCAGTGTTAATGTAGAAACGTCCATGTGAATGACCTACACCCAAAAACCAATATGCACAGTGTTAATGTAGAAACGCCTTCCGTCCTCGTTCTCTACCGCTCTCCTAGGGGAATTGCCCCCTTGACCAGGTCAGCTTCTGGAATTGTTCGTTCACTCGTCTAACCCAGTCTCCCAACTGACCGCTGATTTTCCAGTCGGCTCGGTCCCGTTCATTCGCCTCCGTATGGCTGGTTGTCAGTCCTGACACAAAAAAAAAAAGAAAAATTTCAATTTCAATTTCAATTTCAAAAATTTGGAAACCGCACCCGGGTTAGGCTTGGGGATACGGTGCTAAGGTTCCTTGTGCCTCCTCTTCATCCTTGGGGCGTTTGTTTGTTTTTCTGTTTTCTTTGGTTCGTTCTTTGTTCTTGGTATGGTTGTTGGGGGGTTCAGTGGGATTGTTTCTTGCCCGCCCTCCCCTTGTTCTTGGCCGCTCTTCTGGTAATGATGTCCTGGCGTGCCAGGCTTTACCAGTCGCGGTCGGTGTGTTTCCGGCGATTGTCGCGCTCGTTGCCTGTGATAGTAATTTGTCAAGGGTTTGCTTTGGTTCGCTGCTGACATGCTGCTTGGCTCTGCGTGTTGTGTGCAGTGATGGCTTTTTTTTTTTTTTTTGCAAGAGGCACCCCATTCTTTTGGCCGCTCCGGGGAGCCGCGTTCCAGTTTTCTGGCAGGCTTTACGGGCCTCTTCGGGCCGGAAGGCATGCCAGAGAGACACAAGACACATGCAAGAGTGGGAAGGGCTATGGTACAAGGGGGGGGGGGATAACTGTGTGTGGGTGTCCAGTATCTGAGCCTTTCACACAACTTTTTTTTTAACATGTCGACGCCCGTAGGCAACGGCTTCACTGGGCCGGATTTAACGTCGGGTTAGAAACTGAACTGATACTGAAAGAAAAATGGAAACGGGGAGGAATTCGATTGTCGGGGCTTCCTGCAAACTGATCCCCCCATGTAGGCCTTGCTAGTGACGGCCGGGTAGGTCAGGTGGAGCGCCCGTGACTGACAGATGCAGCTGCCTGTGGCCAACCGTCCTCGTCATAACATGGTTGTCATTGTATGCGTACACGTTTGTTCCGGCAACTTAGCCTTCTTTCGTCGGCTAGTCGGATCGGGGGTGTGAACGGTGGCTCAGGTCTGCACTGTGACTTTCGACAACGGCCCTGCCGTTACTGACCAAAATAAAAAAAAAAAATCGTAAAGAATTAAAAAAAAAAAAAAAAAAAAAAATAATCGTTGAGAATATGCCGCCGTCCCCGGGGGGGGATCGGCCCCCCCGGACGCCACCGGGTGGTCAGGGGCAGGCGGCCCCTGCCGCCGGTAGGAGTGCGGGCGCCGCTGCGTCTGCTGGCCCGGTTCCGCTGCCCCGCTCGTTTGCGGAGGCGCTCAGGCGGAGCCCTCCCGCTGCCGCCGCTGTCGACGCCGCCGCCGCTGACGACGCCGCCGCCGCCGCCGATGACGCCGCAGCCGACCCCCGGGCCCGGGTGCACCCGGCGCAAACCGCGCGGGAAGGTGAAGTCTGCCGGGACTTCAACTTCCGACGCGCGGGGTGCCGACGGGTGCAGTGCCGATACGTGCACCGGCTTCTCCCGGTCTGCCCGGCCTTCCAGCGGGGCAGATGCAGGGACGCCAGGTGCCCGAATCGGCACCCGCGCCCGGGGCAGGTACGCTTTCCTGTTCACCCCCAATACCCCAACCGCTCTTTCCACCCCAAACAAACACAACAGACAGCACGGTCGACGGCTGCGCCCGCTCGGCGCAGCCAAGGCGTACAGGCCGCGGGGCCGTACGCGGACGACGACCTGCCGGAGGGCCCGCTGCTCCCGCAGGTGCTGGCCGCCCGGCGGGAGGTCCGTCGGGCGCAGGAACGCGCGGAGGAGCTTGAAGCTCAACTCCTCCGCGAGTTCAATAGCTGGGCCCCCACCCCGGTGGAGGCTCTTTGCCTCGTGTGCGGTCGGCTCAGCACCACCGCCGGGGAGGAGGCCCAGCACCGGGCCCGGCATCGCAAGGATGCTGTGACCCAAGGCCGCGACTCGCTCGTCGTGGCCCACGTGGCGGTGGGAGACGAGGGCCTCCGCCACGTGCGCGAGCTCTGCCTGCAGTGGCAGGCTGAGAGGCCCCAGGCCCGGCCGGCTCAGGGCGGCCCCCATCAGGGTTTCCCGTTCGCGGCGCCGGGCCCTTTCGGGGCCCCGATCCAGCCAGCCCTGCAGGCGGGCCTCGCCGCCCCTCACCCTGCTCCGGAGGGGGCAGAACAGGGTGATGGGGCCGCGGTCGAGCGCGATAGGTCCATGGACTCCGCGTGCGACCGCGTCCTGTTCGGCAGCGCGTCGAACAGGTCGGCGTCGTCCCCTGCTCCCCGGGACGGCAGCCTGCCTCCGCCCGCGTCCCGGCCCAGGGCTCTGTCGTTGCCCGGAGACGCGGGGGAAGAGGCGGTCCCTGCTGGGCCAGGTGGGGCAGACCAGGCCGTCCCCGCCGCCCCGTGCGGCGAGGGCGACCCGGTAGGTCCTGCCGCGCCCCACAGGGAGGCCGCTCCGGACGCAGCCGCCGCAGCCCACGACGTGGCAGGCCAGGCCGGTCCCCTCGACGCTATCAGGGGGGCCGACCAGGTCGAACCCGCCGGAGCGCCGGCGGAGCGGGCTGACGACAGGGCAGCCGACGCCCAGATCGGGGAGCGCAGGCTCCGGCGGGAGCGTCGGCGGTTCCGTCACGCCGCGGACCCGGTTGCGCCCGGCGAGGTCGCTGAGCCCTTTCCGAACTCCGACGAGTCGGACTCCGACAGTGAATCGGGGCCGGACCCGTCGGGTGACGGGGGGGGCCGCGACGGACACGGCGACGGGGACGACGAGAGCGGCCCGGACTCCGGCAACGGGGGGCCCGGGGGCAGCCGTCCGCAGGCGGGCCAGCCGGCGAGCGAAGCGCCGGACGCGAGCGCCGAACCGGGGCTACCGGAGGCACCCTCGGAGGCCGGCCTCGGGAACGGGTCGGCCGCGAACGACAGGTCCGGCCGGGCCGCGACCCCAGCGGAAGCCAGCCCCGGAGAGGGGGGCTTCTTGCCGCCGGTCGCGGAGGCCGGGCCTGCCCGGAACGGCCCGTCCCCGGGGGCCGAGCCCGGTGCTTCGGGGGCTGGCTTGGCCCCCGGCGACAAACGCCCGGCGTCGCGCTCACCGGTCGACACGCCGGCGGCCAGGCGCCGCAAGCAGCCCCACAGCGCCGATGACCCCCTCGCCGGGTGGGAAACGCCCCCTTCCGGCCTAACGTGGGGCATACCGCCGGAAGCGTCGTCCCCGACAGGGGGCAGTGCTTGGGAGGGGGCGCAGCTCCCGTGCCCCAGTCCCCCCGCGCCGGGACCGGGAGGACCGTTGGGGACGGCGACCCCCGCCGCTTGGACGGCCGGCGACGCTCACACCCCGGCGGGGGCAGCCGGCTCGCCGGACCCGCGCCCACCCGTCAGCCAAGCTTGCCAGGACTTGCTGAACGCGGTTTGCGGAACACCGGGGACCCCTGCTAAGCGCCCGGCGTCTCGGTCGCCAGTGGGGACTCCGGCCTCCGTCAGGCGGAAGCCGCTCGCCGGGATGGGGCGAGGCCGGGGCTTGGGTATAGCGGCGGCGGCCCGGGCCTTGGCCGCTCGGCTGGCGGTTGGGCGGCGCAGCCCTCCAGGACCGGCCCCAGCATCGGCCGGCCGGGGGAGAGGCACGGCGGCGAGGCGAAGTCCCCCGGCTTCGTCCTCCGCGTCCCTGACGCCTGTCCTCTTCCCGGACAGCGTCCGGGCCGCTCACGCCCCGGTGCCCCCGCACACGCACGTCTCCCTGGGGAGGGGGGGGGACGACCCCTGCGATGACGGGGACGTCCAGCGCCACCCGGGGCCGCTGCCGGGGGGCCCCTCGGGGGGCTGCAGCTCCGCGACCGTCTGTGTCCTTTCGCGTGGGCGGGGTGGAGATGATCTCTGCGTGGATGGGGACATCCACCCCAACCCAGGACCGGCGGTCAGCGACGCCCAGGACCCGGCCCCCACGGTCGCCGAACCGGCGCCGGCCAGCACGGGGCCGGGCGCGGCCGGTCGGCAGAGCGCAGCGGGGTCGCAGAGGGCACCGGCGCCGGTGTGCATCTGCCGCACGACCGGGGAACGGAGGGGGAGACACCGAATGTGGTGCCCCTGCTCCAGGGCCTACCGGGAGGCCGTGGCCGGTGGGAGGGAGCCAGCGGCAGTCCCGCCTCGGACTCCCGTGGAGCCATCCGGGGGCGCTCCCAGTGCCGCAGGCCGGGACGGACAACAAGGGGGCGCAATCCCCTTCTCGTTCGAGGAGGTCGCGACTGCCGGCATTCGCACCCTGGAGCGGGTGCCGGCGGCCGCGAAGCCGCAGGTCTCAGCTCTCTTCGAGACCGTGCTCAGGGCAGCCACCGATGATGCCGGGTGGCTGCGGGCTTACGCCTTCGCCCCCCTCGTCCTCTCGGCTACCCACCGGGGGGGGCGGAAAGCGGTGACAGAGGCCCTCCGTCGCCGCGTCCGCCTCTGGAGGGCGGGGCAGCTGGAGACCCTGTGGGCTGAGGCCCGGGCCGTCTCAGCCGGGAAGGGCGATCGCCGCGCGCGCCGGCGAGCCTACCCGGTCGCAGACGACGCCGATAACAGGCTCGAGCTGCAAACGGACGTCGAGTCCGTGGACGACCTGGACGGGGCCACCGTGCGGCAGGTCCTCCGGCGGGCCCGCGACCGATGCTACTCGCGGGCCGTCTCTGCGCTTTCCGCGGCGCAGACTGCGCCGGCGGACGACGCCACGCTGGCGGCCCTGAGGGAGCTGCACCCCCCTGCCCCCGAGTTGCCTGACGACCGCAGCTTGCGGCCCGTGGCCGTAGCGAGGCCCTCCCCGGGCGTTATCCGCCGCGTGCTGAAGAAGATGCCGAAGGGCACCGCCGCTGGGCCGTCCGGCCTCTCTGCGCAGCACCTGCTCGACCTGTGGGACGTCTCCGGGTCGTTCAAAGAGGCAGTGGCGGACGCCGTCTGGGCCCTCTCTTCCGGCAGAGTGGCTTCAGCCGCCCGACCGTACCTCTTCGGGGCGAGGCTAGTTCCGCTGGTCAAGAAGTCCGGCGGGATCAGGCCCATTGCGTGTGGAGAGATCCTGCGACGGGTGGCCGGCAAGGTCCTCGCTTCCGACCGGGCGATCAAGGACCTGGGAGCGAACGTCCTTCTGCGGAGTGGGCAAGTCGGAGTCAGCGTTAAGGCGGGGGCCGACGCTGGCGTGCACGCCATCCGCAGGGTTGCGGCCCTGTACCGCGACAGGGACGTGGTCGACAGGGGCATCCTGCAGATCGACTTCGCGAACGCCTTCAACACGCTGCGGCGGGAAGCGATCATCTGCAGTGTCAACCGACACGCCCCCCAGCTGTTGGGGTACGCACTAGCGGCGTACGAGAAACACTCCGCGCTTGTGGTGGGCGACCGGGGTATCTCCTCCCAGT
>JAPJBO010001944.1:0-24676 GCA_030068145.1 Diplonema papillatum
GTACTTCGCCACATTTAACATCTCATGGTGTGTCCCTCCAGAGTTCAGTGCAACCACGACATGCTGCATGACTGCCCCTGCGTGCATGTAGCACAACCCGCTATGCTGGACACGAGATATTGCGAGGTCATCTTTACCGATCTCTTCTGACTTGGTTAGTGTCGAGTAGTCGCGGTATAGAATGTAACTCCCTTCTTCGAGCCACTTAGGGTGCTTCGTCGTGAAAGCATCGAGCACTGCAAGCAGATGGGGTCCTGGGTTGGT
The DNA here is from genome assembly GCA_030068145.1 of Diplonema papillatum. NCBI lineage: Eukaryota > Euglenozoa > Diplonemea > Diplonemida > Diplonemidae > Diplonema > Diplonema papillatum. The sequence continues at coordinate 265 of JAPJBO010001944.1, forward strand.
TTCAATGGTACTCTGTATGTGAATCACGTCTCCTTGCAGCAGACGCTTGATGCGGTGGCATCTCTTGTTGTCCTTGTTCTCATTGCGTCTGTCCAGCTCTTCAAGATCTTGCCATGTGAGTATACGAGCGCCAGCCTCCACTCCCTTCCACAGGAAAAAGTTGTCCACGACAGCAGGCCACAGCACATGCTTCTCTGCCTGCTTTGCAACTTCAGCGGGGATGTTCTTCTCTGCCATTGCTTTGCGCCACTTCTCTGCATCGTCACCGTACTCTTCGCGGAGCGTACCAAGTGTTGCGGTGTCGTCAAACTTCTTCGTGTATTCCTCTGGCAGTACTTGTGACAGTGGTGCATCGTTAAAGAGGGGCTCTGGAGCCTCAGTATTCTCCGCTGCGTACCGTCTGTGTTGATCATTTGCAGCTGGCAGCCTCCTCAAGCATTTCCTACAAAGCAGGTGCTTATACAAAAAAGACAGGCGCTTCACTTTGTTTGTGCGTGCCGGGTGATCGTTTTCCCACTTCTTTTTACCCTGTGTATATGCAGGTAAGGAATTCTGATCAACCACCAGAACCCGCTGCCTACGTCTTTTTAGCCAAGCACAATGCACTGAAAGGCAACCCGCAAGATGGTTAGAACTAAAAAATGTGTTTTCATTCTTCGCTTTCTCCGTTAGCACAAAATCCAGAGGTCTAGTCAACTATTTTCTGGCGTATTGGCGTACTTTCAAAAACAAAAAGAGGAAAGAGGTGGTAGCACATTGACGATCCTGTTGACCATTTCCAAGGGGAGTTTAGACGCTAAACCCCGGCCCTTTCGAGGGCGTACGTTGTTTCGGAGAAAATACTCGACGTAGCTGCTTTGACTTCGAATGGAAGGGAGGAAATATAGAGGTAGAGGGGCAAAATACAATTACAAACACAATCTGATTTGTTCTTCGCTTACACCACCGTGTGTTGTTTTCTCACTCAGGACTTTGACCTGTTGTGTTTGTGTAATTTTTCGTGTAGGGGTAGACCCGCATGACCTCACGTCCGTTCAACACGTGGTTCGGTAGTTACAGCACTTGGGATCCCTTTTGTTTTTTTGTCTGGCAGCATCGTCGAGCATTTCCTTCTAATGCTGGCGTTTACGGAAAAGAAATGGCAGTTTTGTTGTGGTATTTTACTGGTTTGCTGCCGACAACATGGATTCGCGTGGACTTCCAAATTTGTTGAACAGCGGCTGCTAAAAATTAGCCGCGACACGATGGAAAAAGCACACGTTCCGAGAACGCTGACAAGTAGGACCTTCTGATCATGATCATTTGCAAATTTGCCACCTGAAACCACGTCCAGGATTTGGGCTCAGGGTAGTGCGGTCAACGAAAAAGCACGGGTCACTTCAAGTGTGCTGTGGGCCGGTCGGATCATGCTTGTGCCTGTCTGTGTCTGGTCTGCCTGTTCTCGTGGCTCACACTGGAAACCCTGAACCTACAACACCTCACAGTACCCACAAGCCACCGCTGCCACAGCTTCACAAGTCGCTGCCACAGCTCTCCCACACAAAACCCCTTACGGAAACGTGTCAACTCTTGGCGCGATTTCGTCGGTCAGTGCTCCTGATGACGATGGTATGCACCACGTAGAACACCCTGTGGTCCCCACAGGGGGGCTATGGAGGTTTATACGTAGGTACCACATGCTGCGTAGGTGTGTACTAGGGTACCATATCCTCTACAGGATGGCCTCAGGGTCAGGGGCCCGATGGTATCCACAGCAGCTCGTGGCACACCTTTGAGGAGCGGTCTCACGGAGGCAACAGGGGTGTCGAAGATGCGCAACGCCAACTGGGCCTGCCGCCCAATGAAGCACGAGGAGACGTTCCCCTCGTAGTATTTCATACGAAGCCGGGGCTTGAGAGAGAAGAAAAAACCCGCCGGAACAATGTTTTCCAGGCATATAGAAAAATTAGTTTGCAGACGTGTCCTCTCTGTTGCCTGCGCTCGCAGCTGCACAGTGCTACGGGCAATGCTCTCCTGCTTGCTTGCCGAGAGGATCTATCCGAAGCACAACAGTTAGCGGTTGCTCAAGGCAGACAAAACGACAAGAGGGTGTTCTATTATTCTTTCTCCTGTATAAAATACTCGACGTAGCTGTTTTGACTCCGAATGGAAGGGAGGAAATATAGAGGTAGAGGGGCAAATACAATACAAATACAATCTGATTTGTTCTTCGCTGACACCACCGTGTGTTGTTTTCTCACTCAGGACTTTGACCTGGGTAGACCCGCATGACCTCACGTCCGTTCAACACGTTCGGTGGTTACAGCACTTGAGATCCCTTCTGTTCTTTGTCTGGCAGCATCGTCGAGCATTTCCTTCCAAGCTGGCGCTCATGTAAAAAAATGGGGAGAGAGGGTTCGGTCCTGCTTAATAGGCCACACGGTGAATACCAGCCTCAGAAGCGCCCAATAGCCGGTGCTTCTGCTACACCCAAAACGCGTGTAAATATACACCCGACGAGCGCCTTCAGCTCCAGCTCCTGAGGCTGACTTCCCGCGTGGTCGGGCAAATACTCCCTGCTGCGGCAGATTTGCGCTCTTTGCGCAAATCTACTGCTGGACGTGCCCTGACAACAGCTATCAACCTAATGCTCCCAGGTTTGGTTACATCCCGCAGGGAGTGTGCACCCCCAGGGCTGTGTGCGAGCCTTCGACTCCCAGACGGGGCGAGGCACCCACAACCAATATGGGAAGGCATTGAGTTCTGCAAAGTGCAAGTGCCATGAAGGCAAGCGAGCACATACATGGGAAGACATGGTGTCTCGTGAACAGCCATTCCAGTCTGCGTGGGACGAGGCACCCACAACCAACATGGGAAGGCATTGAGTTCTGTACAGTGCAAGTGCCATGAAGGCACACGAGCACATACATGGGAAGACATGGTGCCTCGTGCACAGCCATTCCGGGATTCACCATCTTTTCGTGGCCGCACAAAAAAAAACAGAAGAAGAAAAGGACGGAAACTCGGGAAGAACTAAAAAAGAACGAACAGTACCAAGTGATCTTTGCGGGGAAAACGAGCCGGATCATTCCCCAGGTCGCAGACACGAAGGTGTTCCACTTGACCTCGACCCCGAATAAATGGGCCAACACCGCGACAACAAAGCAGTACATCGACTGGTGGGCGAAGATGGTGAGGGCGCAAGAAACGGTTCAATCAGAAACTCTCGCCGGGGGACCGGGGACCACCCACCGGGTGAACGAGAGAAACGTGGGAGAGGGGGGGGGAGTAATAGGAGTTTTCCAGATATCGGCGCATAATCCTAGACCCCCCACGTGTGTGCTTATAGTACCCTCTTAGGTACCCTCGCAATGGATGTGCATACCTCTCTGACACTCCTCAAGACGGTACCTGAACCTCCCTCACACCCCTGCTGTTGGATAGTCATACCCACGTTGACTACGGCTATGACGATGTCTTAACCCTCCTGACCACCCCCCAAACCGTCTTCCAGATATTGGCGCATTATTTGAAAATGTCCTTTCACAAAGTCTTGGAAGTCTTGCGGAGTATTATTTTTGGCAGAGTCACCCCATGTATTAGATATAACTGTGTATAAGACTTTGTGTGAAGGGTTGCCATAGTGAGGAGTTTTGTGTGTTTGCAAATGCCTGAGTGTCGTGTATGTGTGTGGTGTATGTGTGTGGTCGCAGAAGAATACGAAGCACGAAAACATGTAGGGTGGGGTTGACTATTTTTGATATCTTTTTGCAAACTAGATTTTTTGCGACAACCAATTTCTGCTTCCCTGGAGACAGTATTTGTTACAGCTAAAAAGAACGTTGGCAGCGGTTTAACCAGAACACACGTAGGTTAAATCGCACAAACAAATCCTCGGGCCAGGGAAAGGAACAGATGAATGAAACGAGACATAAGAAAGAGAAAAATAAAGAAAGAAAATACTCGACGTAGCTGCTTCGACTCCGAATGGAAGGGGGGAAATATAGAGGTAAGGGGCAAATACAATACAAACACAATCTGATTTGTTCTTCGCTTACACCATCCAGGACCCCCAGGGACCACGCAGTGGCCTTTCAAGTAGTCAGATCCGGAGGAGGCGAGAGATCTTCCTCCTTCGGTAACCACCCTCCAGGCGTCGCGTTCTCTTTCGCCTGGGTACCCCGGGTGTACTCGTCCGCCCTCTGTTCGTGGGTCGGCACCCACGTAGCCGTGAGCTCAAGTCCGTACTCTCGGGCCAGATCAAAAATGCGCGACAGAAATATGTTCGCCGCGTAATTCTTTGAGTGGCCCTTGTTCAGGCAATGAACCGCCGGTAGGTTGTCTACCATCAGCTCTACGGACACTCCTCGGTGTGCTCTAACGGCTAGCTCGAGGCCTTTCAACACTGCGAAAAGCTCTTTCAAAAAAATGTGCTTTTCTGCGAAGTGACCAAAGAAAATGCCCTGTGACACCCGTTCGGGCTCACCCTCGAGCAGCGCCGCCCATTCTTTTGAGGAGGCGTCGGACCATAGTCGGATCGACTGCCCCCCGCGCGTGCCCACTCGCGTGACCCACCGGTTCTCCCCGATGGTCGCCGTGAGGCTTTCAACTTCGCGGGCTGTCGACGCCGGAACGTTCACCGGCACGTCCCATGCCTGCAGACCTCCCACCGACAGTCGTGAGGAGAGTCTCTGCACGAACGAAAGAGCGCACCGGGCGTACGCCAAGGGAAAACGCGTTGTGTACGCGAACCACACCAGAGCGCCGAACAGCCTGTAGAACGCCCGGGGAGAAACGGCTCCGCCCCGGAAAACGGCGAGTTCGGAAGACCGCAGCAGCTTTTCAACCCAAGCAGTGGCCATACTGTACCGAGGTGGGCTGCTGGCCAGATCGAACCGCAGCCCCAAAAGGTCGAACTGCGTGAGGGGGATCCCGTACTGGCCTTCGTCGTCGTTGAGTACGCAGTTCACCTCACGACATCGCCGGGCGAAACGTGTGAACTTCTCTTCCGCCTCGGCCAAAGAATCGCCCACGATGATGAAATTGTCAACCCACGGGAGACCGTCAGTCTCCGGCAGGATGACGCGAGAAGCTCTCTGTGCTATCGCCGGAGCCCAGCTCCAGCCCATGCACATCGCCCTTAAACGGGCTCTGACGAAACTCCCACGTGGGCCCGCAAGGTTCATGCCGAAATACCCGCGGACGCCCTCATCCAGTTCGAACTGGTAGAAGTAGCTCTTCGCATCCGCCAGGTAGACGACCGCCGAGCTTAGCACCCGATCGATCACGTCGGGCATGGAGGGCAGGAGCATCGGAGGCGGTCGGGGCATGACAGCGTTCAGCTTTCGTCCATCGCATACGAACCTCTCCCCCCCGCTCTTCTTGGGAACCGTGAATGCGGGGAGCACGACTCTCGGATGCTCGTGTGCTACCTCCGCGACACCGTACTTCAGCAGGTCCGGAAGGTGGTGTAACATCCGCCTCGAGGTCCCGCGCGCTATGGCCTCTGAGTGCCAAGAGGAGGCGTCGCGGACTAGCGCGGACTCGAAAGACTCACGCGACCTGATAACGTCCAACACGCCTCCGAGTAGGCCGTGTGTATCCATGGCAAGGAGCCTGTCGAGATCCATGAAGGAGGACGTGATGGGCGCTAAATACCCCTCCGAGCTGCGCTGCGCCGGAGGAGCGGCAAGCTCGTTGACGATGAGGTCGCCCCCGTAGGCGACGGTGACGAAAGGCGTAAAATCCGACGGCGGGGCATCGCCGATGCCCCCATGGTGCCGGATCGCTTCCAAAAACGCCGGGGGGGGTACATCCTGCGACAAAGCATCGGGTCCAGGATAGCACTTGGACAGGGGGTTACGAGGAGCTCTCTTCGGCGGCCTGTATGGGAAAACCGGTTCCAAAGGGAGGCTCACAGGAGGGTTGCCGACGCGCCTGCCGTCTCCCGGACGAGGGGTACCTCCGCCTCCGGGAGGTAGCGCACAAGGGCATCCTGGGTCGAGTGGCGGGACACTCTCCGGAGCGTGTCGAGGTCGACGCCCATCCTCAGGAGGCGAAACAGCGCCCCCCGGCGCAGGGAATGCCCCGTCAGAGCCTGGTTGGCCCTCTTCAGCGCCGCCACGACGCGGCGGAACGTGACGCCCGCGAAAATACGTTGACCCGGGCGCGTGGAGCGGAGGAGGGATCGGAGAGTCTGATCCTGCGGGGGTGGAAGGACCACGCCGGTCACCTGTCCCAAACGGAAAGGGTCCGATTTCGAGCCGACCCAGTTCACCGACCAGAAATCGGAGCTCTCGGTCACGTTTCGGGCCTCTCTGGTAAGGACATCGTCCACCCGGGCTGCCCCCTGCCACGCGAGGGTGATGGCCAGACGCATCACGGGATCTGATTCGAGGCGCACGGCGCGCTCCACATCCTCCTTTGTGGCCGGAACTGCCTGCTTGGTCGGCCGCAAAGCACCCGCCCTCTTCAGGGACCTGACGAAGTCTCGAACCAGCTGACTCTCGATCGGTCGACCGAGACGCTTCTCCGCGGATTGTACGTTGACCACGTACTGTATCGCGGTGGACGGAGAGATGGGGTTCAGTTCGCGCGACAGGAGACGCGTCACAAACAGAACGACCGCCGTCGGAACGTCCAACGGCGTACCGAATCGCGTCTCCCAGTGATGGCGGAACTCTAGGAAGCGCCGGTACACCGAGTGAACGCCGCGTCGCGTCGACAACGCCAGCGCGTCGCCGATGTACGAGTTGGCCTTGCCAACAAGTCTCTCCCGCTCGCCGTTCGACAGCGGAGGCTCCAACAAAAGCGCCCGACCACCGGATGTCGCGCGCGGAGGTGGGGGGAAGCGGTCCAGGACGCTCAACGAGACCCCTTCCTCCTGTTGCCGGTGCGCGCCCCGTCCGCCTGCGGAAGGGGGGCTGCGCTGTGGGGAGGGGCAGCGCGCCTCGTCTGTGGTAACCCCCGAGACCGGGCGGGCTTCGTTGGCTGCTCGTCCGCCTTCCGCATCGCCTGGTACCCCCGGCGGAGAAAGGCGGGCACCACGTCCTCCTCGTGGTACGCCTTCTGGAGGTCCGCCGCAACGGACCAGCCCGCCTTGAGGCCTGTTTTGAGTACCACTAGGCGGTGCAAGGTGCTCTCGGCGAGCTGCACCATCCCCTCTGGGTCGGAGGAGTCGTCCATCAGATGCAGGATGCACGAGAGGTGGTGAAGGAGGTGCTGGCCGTCGTTCGCCAGGGTCTGCGACCCGTTGAGGACTTCCGCGAAAATATCGCGGATGTGGACGAGGAGCAGCGACTTCTCGACCTGCCCGTAGGACAGCCACACACGGGGGTCGAGGAGCCCGGGGCCCGGGGTGATCAGCGCTGGTTGGGATTGAACGGACCCGCGCTCCAGCGCGTCGAGCGGGTCCTGCTGAAAAACCTCCGTCTGGGAGGGTGCCGAGAAATGTTGCCCCGCGAATGGGTTCTCCTGGACCGGTTGGGCGGGAGCCGGCGGCTGGGGGGCAGAGAAGGGCGCCGGAACATGGCCTGCCCCCGCGTGATGCGACCCGAACGGGACGCGAGAGGCATCGACGAGGGGAGGCGGGGGCGGCACTTCCATGCTGCGCTGGACAGATGGGCGCTGAGGGGCTGGGGGCGAGGAGCGTTCCACGAGCTCCAGCACCATCGCGGTGAGGCGCTCCACCTGGCCCTCCAGGCGCCGGATGTCGTCCGGGCGTTCCGCAAACGTCACCCGCCTCGCGGGCGTGTCCTGCACGTCGACCTGCAGGGCCCGGGCGACCTCTTCGTCTCCGTCCGGTGTTCCCGGGAGCGGAATCCCCGAGGGGGTGCGCGGAGCAGCAGCGGAAGACGAGGCGGCGGAGGGGTCGGCCGCGGCAGCAGCAGCAGAAGTGGCGGCAGTTGATGAGGCGCGGGCCGCCGCTGTGGCCGCGGCGGCGGAGATGGCGGCGTAATCCGCCGAGTCTGAGTGCGAGGCGTCGGCGGAGCGGCCAGGCAGTCGAGGGGAGGGGTCTTCGCGGTCCGGCGACACCGACCGGACCAGTTCCTCGAAGTCAGCACGGGTGGCCGTGGGCGCGGACGCGCATGCCAACCAAGCCAACACCCACTGCGCCGTCCCGCTCGGCGGCTGCTCGCCCCCCAGGGCCCCTAGCAGGGACCTCAGGTACGCGTCCGCGGAAGCGCCGGCCTCCCCCGCCAACCGGATAATCGGCCGCAGTCGACCATTGTCCGGACGAAAATGGAAAGCGGACGGAACTTGGAGCCCCGTAGCCTGCTTCACCCACTCCACCGCGGCCTCCCTACTCCACTTCATCCCTTTTTGTTCTTCGCTTACACCACCGTGTGTTGTTTTCTCACTCAGGATTTTTTGACCTGTTGTGTTTGTGTGATTTGTCGTGTAGGGGTAGACCCGCATGACCTCACGTCCGTTCAACACGTGGTTCGGTAGTTACAGCACTTGGGATCCCTTCTGTTCTTTGTCGGGCAGCATCGTCGAGCATTTCCTTTCAAGCTGGCGCTTATGTAAAAAAAATAAAAGCCATAGAGACATTTGCCCACTGCACGGTTCTAAGAGACTGCTTTGGCTGCTCGTACTACTGAGACGTCGAGTGATAAATTGCGCTTTATAGCGAGCGCATCTCCAGTTCAAAATGGTCACCAAGGTCCTCCGTCTCCAGCGAGTATGCTCCTGATACGGTGGGATAATTAATAGGAATCTCTGACACAGCCTTTGTCACAAACGAAACAGACGCACCAGAAGAAGCGAGGTAGTCCTGCGACACCTCCACGAACTGCTTCTCGATCCACCAGTTTTGTAGCAGGAAGTAGTGCTTGTTGCCTTCTTTACGGTGTCCAACAACTGCCATGGCATGTTGCCCCAGAGACTTTCCTGTCAGAGCTCCATCGTAACTCGTCGTCTCGTCTGGTTGCTGGAAAGCTGGCTCGACTGCGAATGTTGACACCAGCCCAATGCCGTATTTTCTGATATCGGTTGCAACTACTTCGGCAGCTACAGGAACAATCTTGCCCTTGCCAAGTCCAGTGGTCACCACATCCTCGCGCTCCAACCCCATGATGTCACGCATGAAGCCAATACTGTTGCTACCACGGTGCTTCACAATATGGTCATACACAGAGTCTGCATCGTAGAACTGCACAATGTACTTCGCCACATTTAACATATCATGGTGTGTCCCTCCAGAGTTCAGTGCAACCACGACATGCTGCATGACTGCCCCTGCGTGCATGTAGCACAACCCGCTATGCTGGACACGAGTTATTGCAAGGTCATCTTTACCGATCTCTTCTGACTTGGTTAGTGTCGAGTAGTCGCGGTATAGAATGTAACTCCCTTCTTCGAGCCACTTAGGGTGCTTCGTCGTGAAAGCATCGAGCACTGCAAGCAGATGGGGTCCTGGGTTGGTTTCAATGGCACTCTGTATGTGAATCACGTCTCCTTGCAGCAGACGCTTGATGCGGTGGCATCTCTTGTTGTCCTTGTTCTCATTGCGTCTGTCCAGGTTCTGGAGCATCTTGAAGGTAAATGGTACGTCGCCAGCCTCCACTCCCTTCCACAGGAAAAAGTTGTCCACGACAGCAGGCCACAGCACATGCTTCTCTGCCTGCTTTGCAACTTCAGCGGGGATGTTCTTCTCTGCCATTGCTTTGCGCCACTTCTCTGCATCGTCACCGTACTCTTCGCGGAGCGTACCAAGTGTTGCGGTGTCGTCAAACTTCTTCGTGTATTCCTCTGGCAGTACTTGTGACAGTGGTGCATCGTTAAAGAGGGGCTCTGGAGCCTCAGTATTCTCCGCTGCGTACCGTCTGTGTTGATCTTTTGCAGCTGGCAGCCTCCTCAAGCATTTCCTACAAAGCAGGTGCTTATACAAAAAAGACAGGCGCTTCACTTTGTTTGTGCGTGCCGGGTGATCGTTTTCCCACTTCTTTTTACCCTGTGTATATGCAGGTAAGGAATTCTGATCAACCACCAGAACCCGCTGCCTACGTCTTTTTAGCCAAGCACAATGCACTGAAAGGCAACCCGCAAGATGGTTAGAACTAAAAAATGTGTTTTCATTCTTCGCTTTCTCCGTTAGCACAAAATCCAGAGGTCTAGTCAACTATTTTCTGGCGTATTGGCGTACTTTCAAAAACAAAAAGAGGAAAGAGGTGGTAGCACATTGACGATCCTGTTGACCATTTCCAAGGGGAGTTTAGACGCTAAACCCCGGCCCTTTCGAGGGCGTACGTTGTTTCGGAGAAAATACTCGACGTAGCTGCTTTGACTTCGAATGGAAGGGAGGAAATATAGAGGTAGAGGGGCAAAATACAATTACAAACACAATCTGATTTGTTCTTCGCTTACACCACCGTGTGTTGTTTTCTCACTCAGGACTTTGACCTGTTGTGTTTGTGTAATTTTTCGTGTAGGGGTAGACCCGCATGACCTCACGTCCGTTCAACACGTGGTTCGGTAGTTACAGCACTTGGGATCCCTTTTGTTTTTTTGTCTGGCAGCATCGTCGAGCATTTCCTTCTAATGCTGGCGTTTACGGAAAAGAAATGGCAGTTTTGTTGTGGTATTTTACTGGTTTGCTGCCGACAACATGGATTCGCGTGGACTTCCAAATTTGTTGAACAGCGGCTGCTAAAAATTAGCCGCGACACGATGGAAAAAGCACACGTTCCGAGAACGCTGACAATGCCGAGCGACCAGACTGGCACGATTACCACCGAAGCGATGGCCACGAGGAACGCAAACAGCACCGCGCCGACCGACAGGATCAGGCAGCCGGAGCCTTGCGCGGGGCTCGCGGACGACGCAGCTGCCGTCGGTTTGCCGACGGTTCGTCCTCCTCCGGCTTTCATTTCACTAACAACTCTGTTCCTTTCGCCTTTCGGGCGCGTTCACTCTACTCCTCCTCCTGTCACAGGGTTGTGCGCTTTCGACTTGCTACAGGTGGTCACCTTGACAGTAGTAGTAGTAGTAGTAGTAGTAGTATGTGCCGTCTGCCGAAGCAGCCGGAGACAGCAGACGCTGGGGGCAGGTCTTGCTTTACTTTTCTCTTCTTCACGGAGACCCGCCCCCGGCATCCCGACTGTCCAATCACTGTCGAGAAAGGTTTGCGCCGATTGTGATGAGGGTAGAACGTTGTTTCAGCGTATCACACTCCGTTGTCGCAGTGCTCAAACGGGAGGTCAGCGTCCTTTGCATCAGCATGAGCGTCGAGGCGAGGATGGTGCATCCAAGCTGGACTTCAGAATGCCAGCGACTGTCCTCGACTGCCAGCGGATACGGGGTGGTTTGGAAGCCGCTTCGCAACAGCGAGTGGCATCTGTCTGTGAGCGCAAGCTTCGACCCGGCAGCGTTGCTGGAAGGTATCATGGATGCGGTGAAGGCTGTGGCCGACCTTGCGAAGAAGGCGTGGAACGCTGTGAAAGACTTCGGCGCAAGGTCGCTTGTGCGGTCGGCATCACTCCCTCAATGCGGGAGTGGGACCCCCTCAATGCGGGAGTGGGACCCCCTCAATGCGGGAGTGGGACCCCCTCAATGCGGGAGTGGGACCCCTCAATGCGGGAGTGGCACTCGGAGTGTGACTCCCTCAAAGCGGGAGTGGACCCCCCCCCCCTCAATGCGGGAGTGGCACTCGGAGTGTGACTCCCTCAAAGCGGGAGTGGGACCCCCTCAATGCGGGAGTGGCACTCGGAGTGTGACTCCCTCAAAGCGGGAGTGGGACCCCCTCAAAGCGGGAGTGGGACCCCCTCAATGCGGGAGTGGCACTCGGAGTGTGACTCCCTCAAAGCGGGAGTGGGACCCCCTCAATGCGGAAGTGGCACTCGGAGTGTGACTCCCTCAAAGCGGGAGTGGGACCCCTCAATGCGGGAGTGGCCACTCACGCACTTTTTCACTCCCGCATTGACTTAGAAAATGGCTGCTGAGGTCCGGGATGTATCTTTCGTGCCCCCCCACCTCAGCCACCCCGTCAGTCCTTCTGAAATAGTGTGGCATAGGCTGTGGCATGGATCGGCGACACGTTGAAGACTTCGGGAACGGCTAGCTCGCGACGGTTACCGTGCTACGGTGTTGGCTTTCGGTCTCACGGATCGTGGGGGAAATAGTGCCTCCCATCTTGACGGTCCACCCCTGCTTGAGTCGGTTCGTACCTATCTCTTGAACCTGCATCGAAGTGCCTGTCGCTGTTTATCACAGTGAAACACGGTCCACCGCAGTCTATCAGGTCCATCCCGAGTCCCTAGAGCTGCATCGAATTGCCCTCCACAAGGCAGGTGTTTCTTCCGAAGGGAAGGCGCAAGAAGGAGAACAAAAGAAAACGGGGCCGGCAAAGACCCTCTGAAAAAGGACCGCATATAAGCATCGAGAACAGAACGAAACGCCCCCCCCCCCGTATTTCTTCTTTTTTTCCCTCCTTTTTTTCCCTCGTTTTTGCGCGCGGTTCATGGCTTCATATTTTCCCCCTCCCCTACTGTTTTCTATTTTGCTCCTGGTTCGCTTTTTCGTTTTGTCCCGGTGTTTCCGCCGTGTGTGCCATAAATGCTCGGAGGCGCTCACCGGTGCTTCGTTCTACGGAGGCTAGACGAGGAGAAGCCGCACCTAAGTACTAATACGTACACCTGCAGGGATTTTTTCCAACCAGTTGAGGGCCACCCGTGCCGTGTAGTAGTTTCAGCTAAGTAGTAGTAGTAGTAGTATTTGTCATCTTAATCCGGGAACAAGTCAGGGAGAAGTCAGGGAGAAGAACGGAGCAATCTTTACAAACAACCGAGTGACTTAAGGTGGCCGCTTGAGCGGCGCCAATCCGAGCGCACACAGCAGCAGTGACGCGTCGGGCCGTGGTGAAAAAAGATTTTGACTTGGCAACCTTTTTTTAGCCACATGCAATGTGTGAGGAAACTGAACCGCCCAAGTAGGACCTTCTGATCATGATCATTTGCCAAATTTGCCACCTGAAACCACGTCCAGGATTTGGGCTCAGGGTAGTGCGGTCAACGAAAAAGCACGGGTCACTTCAAGTGTGCTGTGGGCCGGTCGGATCATGCTTGTGCCTGTCTGAGTCTGGTCTGCCTGTTCTCGTGGCTCACACTGGAAACCCTGAACCTACAACACCTCACAGTACCCACAAGCCACCGCTGCCACAGCTTCACAAGTCGCTGCCACAGCTCTCCCACACAAAATCCCTTACGGAAACGTGTCAACTCTTGGCGCGATTTCGTCGGTCAGTGCTCCTGATGACGATGGTATGCACCACGTAGAACACCCTGTGGTCCCCACAGGGGGGCTATGGAGGTTTATACGTAGGTACCACATGCTGCGTAGGTGTGTACTAGGGTACCATATCCTCTACAGGATGGCCTCAGGGTCAGGGGCCCGATGGTATCCACAGCAGCTCGTGGCACACCTTTGAGGAGCGGTCTCACGGAGGCAACAGGGGTGTCGAAGATGCGCAACGCCAACTGGGCCTGCCGCCCAATGAAGCACGAGGAGACGTTCCCCTCGTAGTATTTCATACGAAGCCGGGGCTTGAGAGAGAAGAAAAAACCCGCCGGAACAATGTTTTCCAGGCATATAGAAAAATTAGTTTGCAGACGTGTCCTCTCTGTTGCCTGCGCTCGCAGCTGCACAGTGCTACGGGCAATGCTCTCCTGCTTGCTTGCCGAGAGGATCTATCCGAAGCACAACAGTTAGCGGTTGCTCAAGGCAGACAAAACGACAAGAGGGTGTTCTATTATTCTTTCTCCTGTATAAAATACTCGACGTAGCTGTTTTGACTCCGAATGGAAGGGAGGAAATATAGAGGTAGAGGGGCAAATACAATACAAATACAATCTGATTTGTTCTTCGCTGACACCACCGTGTGTTGTTTTCTCACTCAGGACTTTGACCTGGGTAGACCCGCATGACCTCACGTCCGTTCAACACGTTCGGTGGTTACAGCACTTGAGATCCCTTCTGTTCTTTGTCTGGCAGCATCGTCGAGCATTTCCTTCCAAGCTGGCGCTCATGTAAAAAAATGGGGAGAGAGGGTTCGGTCCTGCTTAATAGGCCACACGGTGAATACCAGCCTCAGAAGCGCCCAATAGCCGGTGCTTCTGCTACACCCAAAACGCGTGTAAATATACACCCGACGAGCGCCTTCAGCTCCAGCTCCTGAGGCTGACTTCCCGCGTGGTCGGGCAAATACTCCCTGCTGCGGCAGATTTGCGCTCTTTGCGCAAATCTACTGCTGGACGTGCCCTGACAACAGCTATCAACCTAATGCTCCCAGGTTTGGTTACATCCCGCAGGGAGTGTGCACCCCCAGGGCTGTGTGCGAGCCTTCGACTCCCAGACGGGGCGAGGCACCCACAACCAATATGGGAAGGCATTGAGTTCTGCAAAGTGCAAGTGCCATGAAGGCAAGCGAGCACATACATGGGAAGACATGGTGTCTCGTGAACAGCCATTCCAGTCTGCGTGGGACGAGGCACCCACAACCAACATGGGAAGGCATTGAGTTCTGTACAGTGCAAGTGCCATGAAGGCACACGAGCACATACATGGGAAGACATGGTGCCTCGTGCACAGCCATTCCGGGATTCACCATCTTTTCGTGGCCGCACAAAAAAAAACAGAAGAAGAAAAGGACGGAAACTCGGGAAGAACTAAAAAAGAACGAACAGAAACTCTCGCCGGGGGACCGGGGACCACCCACCGGGTGAACGAGAGAAACGTGGGAGAGGGGGGGGGAGTAATAGGAGTTTTCCAGATATCGGCGCATAATCCTAGACCCCCCACGTGTGTGCTTATAGTACCCTCTTAGGTACCCTCGCAATGGATGTGCATACCTCTCTGACACTCCTCAAGACGGTACCTGAACCTCCCTCACACCCCTGCTGTTGGATAGTCATACCCACGTTGACTATGGCTATGACGATGTCTTAACCCTCCTGACCACCCCCCAAACCGTCTTCCAGATATTGGCGCATTATTTGAAAATGTCCTTTCACAAAGTCTTGGAAGTCTTGCGGAGTATTATTTTTGGCAGAGTCACCCCATGTATTAGATATAACTGTGTATAAGACTTTGTGTGAAGGGTTGCCATAGTGAGGAGTTTTGTGTGTTTGCAAATGCCTGAGTGTCGTGTATGTGTGTGGTGTATGTGTGTGGTCGCAGAAGAATACGAAGCACGAAAACATGTAGGGTGGGGTTGACTATTTTTGATATCTTTTTGCAAACTAGATTTTTTGCGACAACCAATTTCTGCTTCCCTGGAGACAGTATTTGTTACAGCTAAAAAGAACGTTGGCAGCGGTTTAACCAGAACACACGTAGGTTAAATCGCACAAACAAATCCTCGGGCCAGGGAAAGGAACAGATGAATGAAACGAGACATAAGAAAGAGAAAAATAAAGAAAGAAAAAAATAAAAGCCATAGAGACATTTGCCCACTGCACGGTTCTAAGAGACTGCTTTGGCTGCTCGTACTACTGAGACGTCGAGTGATAAATTGCGCTTTATAGCGAGCGCATCTCCAGTTCAAAATGGTCACCAAGGTCCTCCGTCTCCAGCGAGTATGCTCCTGATACGGTGGGATAATTAATAGGAATCTCTGACACAGCCTTTGTCACAAACGAAACAGACGCACCAGAAGAAGCGAGGTAGTCCTGCGACACCTCCACGAACTGCTTCTCGATCCACCAGTTTTGTAGCAGGAAGTAGTGCTTGTTGCCTTCTTTACGGTGTCCAACAACTGCCATGGCATGTTGCCCCAGAGACTTTCCTGTCAGAGCTCCATCGTAACTCGTCGTCCGTCTGCTTGCTGGAAAGCTGGCTCGACTGCGAATGTTGACACCAGCCCAATGCCGTATTTTCTGATATCGGTTGCAACTTCTTCGGCATTCGCAGGAATCGCTTTGCCCATGCCAAGTCCAGTGGTCACCACATCCTCGCGCTCCAACCCCATGATGTCACGCATGAAGCCAATACTGTTGCTACCACGGTGCTTCACAATATGGTCATACACAGAGTCTGCATCGTAGAACTGCACAATGTACTTCGCCACATTTAACATATCATGGTGTGTCCCTCCAGAGTTCAGTGCAACCACGACATGCTGCATGACTGCCCCTGCGTGCATGTAGCACAACCCGCTATGCTGGACACGAGATATTGCGAGGTCATCTTTACCGATCTCTTCTGACTTGGTTAGTGTCGAGTAGTCGCGGTATAGAATGTAACTCCCTTCTTCGAGCCACTTAGGGTGCTTCGTCGTGAAAGCATCGAGCACTGCAAGCAGATGGGGTCCTGGGTTGGTTTCAATGGCACTCTGTATGTGAATCACGTCTCCTTGCAGCAGACGCTTGATGCGGTGGCATCTCTTGTTGTCCTTGTTCTCATTGTGTCTGTCCAGCTCTTCAAGATCTTGCCATGTGAGTATACGAGCGCCACCCTTCACTCCCTTCCACAGGAAAAAGTTGTCCACGACAGCAGGCCACAGCACATGCTTCTCTGCCTGCTTTGCAACTTCAGCGGGGATGTTCTTCTCTGCCATTGCTTTGCGCCACTTCTCTGCATCGTCACCGTACTCTTCGCGGAGCGTACCAAGTGTTGCGGTGTCGTCAAACTTCTTCGTGTATTCCTCTGGCAGTACTTGTGACAGTGGTGCATCGTTAAAGAGGGGCTCTGGAGCCTCAGTATTCTCCGCTGCGTACCGTCTGTGTTGATCATTTGCAGCTGGCAGCCTCCTCAAGCATTTCCTACAAAGCAGGTGCTTATACAAAAAAGACAGGCGCTTCACTTTGTTTGTGCGTGCCGGGTGATCGTTTTCCCACTTCTTTTTACCCTGTGTATATGCAGGTAAGGAATTCTGATCAACCACCAGAACCCGCTGCCTACGTCTTTTTAGCCAAGCACAATGCACTGAAAGGCAACCCGCAAGATGGTTAGAACTAAAAAATGTGTTTTCATTCTTCGCTTTCTCCGTTAGCACAAAATCCAGAGGTCTAGTCAACTATTTTCTGGCGTATTGGCGTACTTTCAAAAACAAAAAGAGGAAAGAGGTGGTAGCACATTGACGATCCTGTTGACCATTTCCAAGGGGAGTTTAGACGCTAAACCCCGGCCCTTTCGAGGGCGTACGTTGTTTCGGAGAAAATACTCGACGTAGCTGCTTTGACTTCGAATGGAAGGGAGGAAATATAGAGGTAGAGGGGCAAAATACAATTACAAACACAATCTGATTTGTTCTTCGCTTACACCACCGTGTGTTGTTTTCTCACTCAGGACTTTGACCTGTTGTGTTTGTGTAATTTTTCGTGTAGGGGTAGACCCGCATGACCTCACGTCCGTTCAACACGTGGTTCGGTAGTTACAGCACTTGGGATCCCTTTTGTTTTTTTGTCTGGCAGCATCGTCGAGCATTTCCTTCTAATGCTGGCGTTTACGGAAAAGAAATGGCAGTTTTGTTGTGGTATTTTACTGGTTTGCTGCCGACAACATGGATTCGCGTGGACTTCCAAATTTGTTGAACAGCGGCTGCTAAAAATTAGCCGCGACACGATGGAAAAAGCACACGTTCCGAGAACGCTGACAATGCCGAGCGACCAGACTGGCACGATTACCACCGAAGCGATGGCCACGAGGAACGCAAACAGCACCGCGCCGACCGACAGGATCAGGCAGCCGGAGCCTTGCGCGGGGCTCGCGGACGACGCAGCTGCCGTCGGTTTGCCGACGGTTCGTCCTCCTCCGGCTTTCATTTCACTAACAACTCTGTTCCTTTCGCCTTTCGGGCGCGTTCACTCTACTCCTCCTCCTGTCACAGGGTTGTGCGCTTTCGACTTGCTACAGGTGGTCACCTTGACAGTAGTAGTAGTAGTAGTAGTAGTAGTATGTGCCGTCTGCCGAAGCAGCCGGAGACAGCAGACGCTGGGGGCAGGTCTTGCTTTACTTTTCTCTTCTTCACGGAGACCCGCCCCCGGCATCCCGACTGTCCAATCACTGTCGAGAAAGGTTTGCGCCGATTGTGATGAGGGTAGAACGTTGTTTCAGCGTATCACACTCCGTTGTCGCAGTGCTCAAACGGGAGGTCAGCGTCCTTTGCATCAGCATGAGCGTCGAGGCGAGGATGGTGCATCCAAGCTGGACTTCAGAATGCCAGCGACTGTCCTCGACTGCCAGCGGATACGGGGTGGTTTGGAAGCCGCTTCGCAACAGCGAGTGGCATCTGTCTGTGAGCGCAAGCTTCGACCCGGCAGCGTTGCTGGAAGGTATCATGGATGCGGTGAAGGCTGTGGCCGACCTTGCGAAGAAGGCGTGGAACGCTGTGAAAGACTTCGGCGCAAGGTCGCTTGTGCGGTCGGCATCACTCCCTCAATGCGGGAGTGGGACCCCCTCAATGCGGGAGTGGGACCCCCTCAATGCGGGAGTGGGACCCCCTCAATGCGGGAGTGGGACCCCTCAATGCGGGAGTGGCACTCGGAGTGTGACTCCCTCAAAGCGGGAGTGGACCCCCCCCCCCTCAATGCGGGAGTGGCACTCGGAGTGTGACTCCCTCAAAGCGGGAGTGGGACCCCCTCAATGCGGGAGTGGCACTCGGAGTGTGACTCCCTCAAAGCGGGAGTGGCACTCGGAGTGTGACTCCCTCAAAGCGGGAGTGGGACCCCCTCAAAGCGGGAGTGGGACCCCCTCAATGCGGGAGTGGCACTCGGAGTGTGACTCCCTCAAAGCGGGAGTGGGACCCCTCAATGCGGGAGTGGCCACTCACGCACTTTTTCACTCCCGCATTGACTTAGAAAATGGCTGCTGAGGTCCGGGATGTATCTTTCGTGCCCCCCCACCTCAGCCACCCCGTCAGTCCTTCTGAAATAGTGTGGCATAGGCTGTGGCATGGATCGGCGACACGTTGAAGACTTCGGGAACGCTCGAATTACCCAAAATTGTCCTTATTTTGTGACGAAAAAGTGCAAGGTAGCTTAGAAATGCTCTCCAGGACCCAAGGCTGCATCCCTGAAGCACTCAGCAAAAAAACAAGAAACGAAAAAAAAAAAAGACACCCCCCCCTCGTGTTGAACTACGGGGGAACTACGGGGAACTGGCCCACCGACCACACCACTTCAACTCTTTCTTTTTCTCAGCAAAATCTGTCTTCAGGTCGTCAATCTCTTTTTGTTCACTTTCATCTTCAGCCTTGATGAATGATAGCACCTCCTTATCGGTGATCTTTTTCTTTATAAACTTCTCATGCTTCTGCTCCTCCCGCAATGGAGCTAGAGCCACATTCTGCTCCGACTTGAGTTTTGATATCTTGTCTTGAATGTGGGCTACATCCTGTCGTATGGCTTGTATCGTATCAACACCCAACACCCCAAGTGTCAGCACCTGATCGATCTTTTTGATCTGCTTCTCGTAATCCTTGATCTGCTTTGTGTATTCTACCTTTACCTTCTTAATCTTTCCCCGCGCATCTGGAGGTGGTGGATCTTCAATTGCATTTCTCATTTCTACTATTTTAAATGTAATTAAGGCAACAAGAAAAGAATTTTGAGCCAATTCACCTACCCCCTGATCGAGTGTAATCGAGCGTAATCGTTTGGATTAGAATGCAAAGAATCTGTGGCGATAATCTGCATCGCCGACGGCGCGGTTATCTCTTCGCACGTGATGTGTCATGCTTTCGCCTCTTTAGCTCGTCTTGATCGTCGCGCTCAGGCGCGCGTTTGGTGCTTCGCTTCTTCTTCGATTGCTCGTCGAGGTTCATCGGTTGCGCGTCGACTTCTGCTTTTTCCCAGCGCCTGGGCGATGGTCGTGGCGCATCGACGCGTCCTTTGCGTCTTTTCGGTACCGGCTCCGCCGCGGAGTCTGATCGCCGCTTCTTCGCTGGCGTTGGCGCCGTCTTCCCGACCTTCGCTGCTGATGTCGGCGTTGATGTTGCGGGTTCTCGCTCGTCTTCCTCTGCTTCCGGCAGAACGAGCACCACGTTCTCACGTTTCGCCTGTCTCGGCGCTGGCGCGGGACCCTCCGGCTCCGCCTTCCTCTTCTTCGTTGTTGTTTCTTCACCTCTCGCCACGGCCGCCCGGTGGTGCCCTTTCCTGCAGCAGTGCCCGGGTCTCCTACTCCTCAGGTCGGCGTGTTTCTTACAGCCGTCGCACGTCGGCATGCCATGATCGAGGCATCGGTGGTGATGGTTGCGACAGCACTCCGCTGTCGTCTTACACGTGGCGCACTGCGTCATCCGGTGCTCGGCACACATTTTTACGGCTAGGCCATCACCCTCCCTGTGATGGGCCTGGCAGCACCACGCCACCGACTTGCCCCGGCGCTTGCACACGTCGCACTTCACCTTTTGGTGCCCGGGGCACACCCGCTCACCCCACTTTTCGTGTCGGGGAATCCCTTCCGGCACGAGCCACGGATCCCCTCCGACGACAGCCGACATCTTCCCTTTCCTCTTCTCCGTAGTGTCATCGAAGGCCGCCCATCTCGCCGCACGCTCCGCCCTTTCTCTTCCGTACGTCGGGAAAAGGTCCATCCCCCACGCCTCGCCGGTGAACGCATGCCGGCTCGCCTTCAGCTGCGTCTCCAAGATTCCCATCGTCTCCTCGCCGCCGCGGAAAATTGGCCTCATCTCGTAGCCCGTGAGGCATGGGGGGGCCCCTACCGTTCTCAATGAACCTATCTTCTCCAGTTTTCTACCCGGCAGAAGCGGCCCCACCCCTTTCCGCTCAAGCGCTTCCCGTGATTTGTCAGGTTGATTCCGTTAACGAACGAGATCTCGACCCTTAAATAGGTGGGCGTGTCGTTGTAGGGGGTGTCTTTTGGCATCGGCGGCTTGCTGCTTACCCGAGACGCGCACTACTTCTTAAGGGGACTGCGCGCGACTTATAGCGCGCGGAAGAGCGAGCCAATAGCAGGTCTGTGATGCTCCTAAATGTCCTAGGCTGCACGCGCACTACACTGACGCATTAAACGAGTTTGAGAGCCTTCCGGCTACCTATCTTGAAGAGGATGGGAAATCTTTTGAACTTGCGTCGTGATGAGGATCGATGATTGCAAGAATTGAAATCTTTGGTAATGATCCTGCTGCAGGTTCACCTACAGCAACCTTGTTACGACTTTTGCTTCCTCTAGCTGAGAAACATTGCTTGGATTCGGGCGCTGAACTTGTTGCCAAGAACGAGCTTCCCTCTCCCAAGCTCTATCCCACAGCCAATCGGTAGCAACGACGGGCGGTGTGTACAAGTGGCAGGGACGTAATCAGTGCAAGCTGATGACTTGCGCCTACTAGGCATTCCTTCTGAATGGAATGAGGAAACGACTTTCAAACAGATTGGAAACCGAGGATTCAAAGATGGTCATGAAGGAAATCGAAAATCCCGAGCAATCGGAAAGGCAAAACAACTGTTCCCCTCGGCTCAACTGCGGTTGATCGAGGGTGACATCAATTGCACTTATCGGTGGATGTCTTGGCTCTGGGAACGATGAAGACCGCGGCCAGACGCGATAGTCAATGGGAATTGCAGAAGCATGAGACTCATCAGGTCGTCGAACGCATTAGCGGGCTGGGTTCGCCCATGCCCATCAGCAGTTGAGTGTCGCTTGAAAATCTAATCTCTCAGACTGCGTTCGACTCTTGATTCGATGGTGATTGGCTTGCTGATTATTGTTGATCGAGTTGAATCGGTTTGAATCGAGAATGTGGCGGTGCAAAGATCATTCAACCCGATCGATGCTCTGTTTGAAATCCTGGGTCCGAGAACGAGCATCGCATATCTTCTGGAGTTGAATCGCAAGGTTTGATGAAATTGGATGGTGTTCGATCAATGGATCTTCAATGAGAGCGACTGACGATTTCCAAAAATCGTCTAGTCTCGTGAGGTTCACACTTCAAAGGCATGGATTGATTTTTGGAAAAACAGGTCGTTCGAATGAAACTCTCACCGACCTCAGCTGTTGAAGATCTACGCGCTAAACTTAAGCATATCACTCAGCGCAGGAAAAGAAAGCAACAGCGATGCTCCTAGTAACGGCGAGTGAACAGGGCAGAGCCCAAGCCTGAACCGGTGTTCTACGGATATCCGGAATGTGGCGCAAGCTGCTTGGGGACACAACTGGCGTCGAGGTAAGTCTCCTGGAATGGGGTATCCACAGAGGGTGAGAGTCCCGTATTTCCTCGACGAGCCATGTTGGTTAACTCCTTGCTAGCACGAGTCGCTCAGTTTGGGAATGCTGAGCTAATCGGCAGGTATCCCTCTGCTAAGGCTAAATATCTCCCGGAGGCCGATAGCGAACAAGTACAGTGATGGAAAGATGCAAAGAACTTTGAAAAGAGGGTTAAAAGTCCCTGAAACCGATGAGTGGTAAGAGTTGGAGATGCGTTCAAATCTTAATCATTGCTCCTTCACTGGGGTTTATGGTTGAGACGTCTGGACCTATTCGGATCGTCCAAGCTTCTGTTGCGAGACGGCTTGCCGGCTGCCTCAGTTTTGCTCGGATCGACCAGGATAGGAATGAGTTGAGGAGGTGACCCGCGGCATCGTCAGCGAAGGGTAAGTGTCGGCGTCTTCGGACAACGTCCTTGCTCCCGCTGGCCTGACGTGGTTAAACGCTCGCAGGCTCATGTCAGACACAGCGATCTTCTACTACCCGTCTTGAAACACGGACCAAGGAGTCTAACACGTGTGCGAGGCTTAGGGTGTCAAACCCACAAGCCGCACTGAAAGGGAGATGTGCCAATCCTTGAGGACGCAGCACAGCCCGATCCTGATTTACTGGAAAGGGATTTGAGGTTAAGTACACTTGTTGGGACCCGAAAGATGGTGAACTATGCCTGGATAGGACGAAGCCGGGGGAAACCCTGGTGGAGGTCCGTTGCGGTGTTGACGTGCAAATCGCTCGTCAAAGCTGGGTATAGGGGCGAAAGACCCATCGAACCATCTAGTAGCTGGTTCACTCCGAAGTTTCCCTCAGGATAGCTAGAACCAAAACAGGAGTTACGCCAGGTAAAGCGAATGATTGGAGGCATTGGGGAAATCGCTTCCTCGACCTATTCTCAAACTTTAAATGGGCGTGAGCTCGGGGTTACTTCATTGAACCCTGACGTAGAATCCTGGTTCTAAGTGGGCCACTTCTGGTAAGCAGGACTGGCGACGCGGGATGAACCGAGAGCTGACTTAAGGTGTCCGAGTGATCGCTCATCAGATCCCACAAAGGGTGTCGGTTCATCTTGACAGCAGGACGGTGGCCATGGAAGTCGGCATCCGATAATGAGTGTGTAACAACTCACCTGCCGAATGCACCGGTCCCGAAAATGGATGATGCTCAAGCGATCCACCCATAGTTGGCCGCGTACTGGTATCACAAAGCCAGGCGTGCGTAGGAGTGCGTGGTCCACGCCGCGAAGTCGTTGGCGTGAGCCTCGATGGAGCGTGGATGAGTGCAGATCTTGGTTGTAGTAGCGAATATTCAATGGAGAACATTGAAGGCCGAAGTGGAGAAGGTTTCCGTGTCAACAGCAATTGGACATGGGTCAGTCGGTCCTAAGGCAAGGTGTAATTGCTCGCCTCAAAGCTGCCACTGACGAGCTTGCTCGGACGTGCAGGATTGCCGAAAGGGAATGCGTGAACATTCCGCAACCCGGATGCAGAGATCTGAAGTGGTGACACATTGACGATCCTGTTGACCATGTCCACAGGCCCCGGATGATGCAGTCGTCTCTTTTTGAAGGAAGGGTTGACCCTTGAAACGCTTCACGCGGGGACAGGGTTAACTATCCTGGAAAGCTGCACTTTCTTCGTGTAGTAGGGTGTCTTGTGGATGTGCATGGAAAAAACAGGGGAGATCTCATTCTCTTGCATCGGGCCGTACCGTTAACCGCAATAGGTCTCCTAGGCTAAAAGCCTCTGGCCGACAGAACAATGTAGGTAAGGGAAGTCGGCAAACTGGATCCGTCGGGAAAAGGATTGGCTCTGAGGACACATGCGGGATTGTCAGTGCGGGTTCAGGTCTGGGCTCAGATTGAAGGTGCTGTGAGTGGCGCTCTCGGGTGCTACCCGCGGCTCCTGATTTCTTCCAGGCCTTCTTGCATGTTGTGCCCGCAATGAAGTGTCAGCTTGGAACTGTTACGAACAAGAGGAATCCAACTGGCTGATTAAACCACAGCATTTCGCTTCATCACAGCGGTGGCGAGTGAAATGTGACTTCTGCCCAGTGCCCTGAATGTCAACGCTGAGAGCCAGGTCAAGCGCGGGTAAACGGCGGGAGTAACTATGACTCTCTTAAGGTAGCCAAATGCCTCGTCTTCTAATTAAAGACGCGCATGAATGGACCAATGAGATTCCTTCTGTCCCACCTACTATCTGGCACAACAGAAGGGAACGGACTTGAACCCGTCAGCGGGGGAAGAAGACCCTGTCTAGTTTAAATCTAGTCTGAC
>JAPJBO010001945.1:0-24657 GCA_030068145.1 Diplonema papillatum
TCCAGCCTCCGAGTCGCGAGCCGCACAGCCGGCTTCTTGCCCGCATACCGGATGTTGTCGATCCAAATGTCGACGATGTCATCCCGTTCCGCTAACTCCGGACGCACGAAGTCCTCATGTCCGCCGGCCACCGCTGCCAAGGTGTGCATTAACTCCGGTGCACACGAGTGTCCCATGGGAAGTCGCAGAAGTTCCCATCAACCACCATCGGAGTCAGCGAACCTGAAGAGATGACGCGACTCCGGCGGGATCTCAATGGCGTAAAAACCCGTCTTGAAATCCCGGGTTGAGCCACACTCCTCGCGGCTCGCCCCGAGGTAGCCGGAAACGTGTCCGAGGGGCACAGATGCTTCGTAACCCGCCTCTTGAGCGGCTCGGTTACCGTCCACCGTCCACAAGATGAAGCGCGGACGCAGCGCCCTTCCTTCTCCTACAGCACTGTGAACGGGACCGAAGCGAACGGGCCGGGACCGGTTGAACTGCGGGCTATCCCGTTTTCCGCGAGCAGAGATGCATGGTCGGGACGAAGGGTCGAGGGGGACCCGATTGCCGTCTCCGTCTCGACACGGGGAAAGAAAGTTGAACGCCACGTATCGTCAAAGCGCCGGAGGGTTGCCTCGTTCATCCGCAGACGAAGCTTCGCGACAGACATCGGCTCGATCGGGGCCACATGCAATGGCGAAGCGCGCTCCTCCTTGCTTCGCGGCAGCCGCGTCGAACCGCCTCGTCGGGTGACGGAGTGGAATTGACCACTGCGGAGGTATCCCGTCACAAGTGCTTCGTCACCTTGCCGGTCTCGAGTGCCCTGGCAAGGTCCACGTCGCCCCCGGCGTACCGGAGCGTGGTCCTCGACAGCGTTCCGGGTCCGCCCTCCTCCTCGTGCTTCGTCAGCCGGTCGATGAGGTGCGGCGACAGCTTGCCGCTGGTCAGCAACGGCAAGAGGTGCTTCACCGCTCCGCGTTTGATGGAGTGCGCGGTGTACCCCTGCATCTGCGCCGACTGGCCCCACAGTGCGTCCAGCGCCGACGTTGTCACCGTCGACAGCGGAGCGAAGGGTGCACACTTCGCGTACAGAACGGCGATTTCCGCCGTCAACGGTCCCTGGATCACCGCAAAGCGCGACGCCTTGAATGGATCCTGCGTCCGCCCCTTCGGCGTCTGGAACCAATCCACGACGACCTCCTTCTGCGTCACCAGGAGGAACTGCACTGACGAAAGATTCGCCGCCTCCGCCCAACGCGAAGCCGTCTTCCACGCGACCAGAACCGCCAGACGAACGGACGACTGCTGCTGCCTGGCCCAAGACACAAGCTTCCGCCTCTCGATTGGCGTCGCCTGGTTCTCCGGGATAGCCGCCCCACCCCCGCGCAAGGCCTTGGCCAAGACCCGCAGGGGGTGGTTCTCGAACCCCATTGCCCCAAACGAGGCCGACAGGGCCTTGGTGTAGGCAAGCTGTCCCTGGGGCCGGACACCCGTTGCCGCCACGAACAGGCATGCCGAGTCCGCGTTCATCCCAAGTCCACGTTCTGTCGTCCATGCCTGCAGCCGCCGCCACAGGCTTCGACGCTCCTGCGTGGTCGACCGGGCCCACATGTCCGCCACGACCGCCGACATCTTCGTACGAGCCATCTCCACGGTACTCGCACCCTCCTGTGTCCGACCGGTACGGCTCGTGCCTCCAGACGAAATGAGGCGGTAGACTGCCATGCCTATCTCCGATGTCGGCATCCCTTCGGTTCCCGGCAACGGCGGCGCACAGGTTGGTCGCAGTGACGATGAGGTCGTTGACGGCCGTGAGGAGCTGCAAGCTCGAACCCACATCATTGGCCGGGTCGGTGTTGGTGGCAGCATCGACGCCTCGGTTGTGCGTGCCAACGGGGGATGAAGATATACTTGGTGTGTAGGCATGGGAATCGGCGGGGAGACGAACTTTTGAACGGGTGGGGAGTGCGTCGGAAAGACATTCGACGGAGGGAGGAACTTCATTCGCACGGGAGGTGAGTGGGTCGACGCGACGGTGGAACGAGGGAGGAACTTCATCCGCGCGAGCTGTTGTTGCATTGGAACTGGCTGTTGAAGCCTGGGCCGGGTGGGTGCCAGTCATTTCCCGCCGGCCTTTCCGTTTCCCGGCTGCCTCGGCCTGAAGGCCGGCTTCTTCGTCGGACCCCTCTCCTTCTTGCCGCGCAGAACCGCGGCGGCCTTGTCCAACGGGTCCTCAGCCTGAGACCCGATTTGTCGGAGGAGGTCCCGACGGCTCATCCCCTCCTCCACGTACAGCTTCTGAAGCCGGAGTTGTTTCAGAAGCTCATTTCCCAGCCTCAGCTGGTCGGGGCTGCGCGTCCATCCCTCGGTGGCCGACATGGCCAACATCCAGCATCGGAGCATGCCGAACGTGCTGTCGAGCTGCTCGCCACCCGGAAGGTGAGCCCTCCCACACACGTAAGCCGATTCGACGTCCCGGATCAAACCCCACGGGTCCAGGAGCAGGGGCTCCCGCCACTCTCGGACGTCCTTGGCGTCCTTCGCGAACACCCTGGGGGCAACGTCTTCTTCCTCTTCCTGCCGCCCGTCAGACTCCATTGGCTGCGGCGCTGGCTGCGCGGTCGCTGACACTGACGCTACCGCGGGCGACGGCTGGTGCGAAATGCCCATCAGCTGCGTCTGCATCTGCTGCAGCACCTGCATCATGTGCGCTTGTTGCTGTTGTTGCGCCCGCATTTCCCGCTGCTGCGCCTGCATCTGCTCCTGCTGCTGCATGACCATCCGCTGCAGCTGGTCCTGCATCGATGCGCCCGCGGATGCCGTCACCGGAGGCGCCACCGACGCAGACGGGACCGCTGCAGAGGGAACAGACGCAGAAGAAACCGGCTGCCCCGCTCCGCTACCCTCGACCGGGGCCTGGATAAGACTCGCCAGTGAAGGCGGGGGTACATCAAATTTTCCGACAATCTTCTTAACAGCTAGTGACACGCGAGCTTCGTCCTCCTCATACACGAGCATTAGGATCGCCAAGACCCGCTGCAGATCCAAACCCGCCACCTCAAGTATCGTGGCGCCGATCGCCTCGGCGAGTACCGCGCGGGCCCTGTCTGTGACGGCCTCTTCGCATGTGCCGAATAACGTGGAGCAGAAAGACTCCATTTCACGCACGCGGAACTTCCTTTTGGAAGGTGGCTCATAGGCAAAGGATCGAGTCCAGGCCTCGCGGAGCACAGAAGGGAACCTGTAGTCCCACCTGTCGGCATTCGGCAGCGGCGAAGACATGGAAAAACTTGAACTTTCTTTGAACCAACCACACCCTGAAGGCTGTGTGAAGTTCTCTGATCGACTTTTCGTGGTGCATCAACTCCCTCAGTGAAACTGTGAGAGACACTTGAATTTCATTGTTTCGAGTTGTCCCCACCAAGGAGACACCTCTATTTTGACATCCGGAGATGTCCCCACCCTGGAAACCTTCAAACTTTGAGGGAGACACTTGAATTTCATTGTTTCGAGTTGTCCCCACCAAGGAGACACCTCTATTTTGACGTCCGGAGATGTCCCCACCCTGGAAACCTTCAAACTTTGAAGGAGACACTTGAATTTCATTGTTTCGAGTTGTCCCCACCAAGGAGACACCTCTATTTTGACGTCCGGAGATGTCCCCACCCTGGAAGCCTTCAAACTTTGAGGGAGACACTTGAATTTCATTGTTTCGAGTTGTCCCCACCAAGGAGACACTCACAGTTTCACTGAGGGAGTTGATGCACCACGAAAGTCGATTAGAGAACTCTACACAGCCTTCAGGGTGTGGTTGGTTCAAAGAAACAGTCAAGTTTTTGCCTCGGCGGCCGCGCTGCCTACGTCGGCGACACCGATGGAGGCGGACGCGCCAATGGACGCGCCGGTGGCGACAGTTGGGCAGCCGGTGGCTGTCGCTCCGCGGGTGTTCGTCAAGGAGGCGAAGGACGTGCAGTCGCTGGCGAACGCGATCGAGGGCGACCCGGAGGGCCTCGTTCGTGATTTGGAGGTGGCGTACGTGTGTGGGAGGACCCACCTCGCTGGCGGCGAACTTTTGGAGTCTAACTTCAACATGTTGCGGAGCTGGGTTCTCTCGGTGTCGGCAACGGTCGGCTGGTTGCAGAGCCCGGACCAATTGAGGTTGGGCAACGACCTGCTGACGGCCGTGAGGATGCAACGCCTCTACGTCGAGAAGGGACACAGCCGGCGCGACCTGCTCCGGCAGATAGGGACCCAGGCGGAAGACGCCCTCGACAAGGCCGAGGCGGTTCTCGACTCCAAGAAGGAGAAACACGGCCCCGCCAAAAAGATGGCGTTTAAGCCGCGGACGGGAAACGCCAAGGCCGGGGGAAAATGACTGGCCGACCCCCGGCCTGTGTTGATGACGCCAGTTCCAAAGCCACTCTGCCCAGAACCTCCCCGAACGTTTATGAGGTTCTCTCCAAGGGCGGTAAGCGCTCCGTCGCGACCGTCCCCAACATTCCTAATGGAATATCGACCCCGGCTTCCCCCCCCGCCGGCTGTCGTGGCAGTGCGCCGAATGCAACCTCATCCCCCGTCGGCACACACAATCGATTCGTCGACGCGTCGACCAACACCGACCCAACCACCCAAGCGCATCCGATCCAGCCCCTCCCTACTGTCGACTTCCGGCGCGCCGAGAACCGAACTGATCCCTTCGTCGGAGATAGGCCGGGCAGTGTACCGCCTCATCACGTCTGGCGGTACGACCCGTACAGGTCAAACCAAGGAGAATGCGGTTTCTTTGGAAATGGCACGCATGAGGATGTCGTCGGCTGTGGCGGATATGTGGGCTCGATCGACAACGCAAGAGCGCCGGAACTTGTGGCGGCGGATGCTTGCATGGACATCGGCACGCGGGCTGGGCATGACTGCGGACTCGGCGTGTCTTTTTGTGGCGGCGACCGGTATTCGGCCCCAGGGACAGCTGGCCTACACCAAGGCCCTCTCGGCCTCGTTTGGGGCGATGGGGTTCGAGAATCACCCCCTGAGAGTTTTGGCCAAGGCCCTGCGCGGTGGCGGTGCGGCTATCCCGGACAGCCAAGCGACGCCGCTCGAGAAGCAGAAGCTCGTGTCTCACGCCAGGCTGCAGCAGCCGTCCGTTCATCTTGCCCTCCTCGTCGCGTGGAAGACGGCATCCCGTTGGGCGGAGGTGGCGGATCTTTCGTCCGCCCAGTTCCTCTTGGTGACGCAGAAGGAGGTGATCGTGGACTGGTTCCAGACGCCGAAGGGGCGGACGCACGATCCTTTCAAGGCGTCGCGGTTCGCGGTGATCCAGGGGCCGTTGACGACGGAGATCGCCATGTTGTTCAGGAAGTGCGCACCCTTCGCACCCCTGACAAGGCTGACGACGTCGGCGTTGGACTCTCTGTGGGGTCAGTCGGTGCAGATGCAGGGGTACACCGCGCACTCGATCAAACGCGGCGCAGTGAAGCACCTCTTGCCGTTGCTGACCAGCGGCAAGCTGTCGCCGCACCTCGTCGATCGGCTGACGAAGCACGAGGAGGAGGGAGGTCCCGGGACGCTTTCGAGGACCACACTCCGGTACGCCGGGGGCGACGTGGACCTTGCCAGGGCACTCGAGACCGGCAAGGTGACGAGGCACTTGTGACGGGATACCTCCGCAGTGGTCATTTCCACTCCGTCACCCGACGAGGCGGTTCGACGCGTCTGCCGCGTAGCAAGGAGGAGCGTGCCTCGCCGTTGCACGTCGCGCCGATCAAGCCGATGTCGGTCGACAAGCTGCGCGCGCGGATGAACGAAGCGGCTCTCCGCCGCTTTGACGATACGTGGCAAACAACGTTCTTCCCTCGTGTTGAAACCGAGACGGTAATCGGTTCACCCTCAACCCTTCGTCCTGAACATGCGTCTTTGCTTGCCGACAACGGGATTGCCCGCAGTTCGACCGGTCCCGGCCCGTTCGCTTCGGTTCCTTTTACCGTCTTGGAAGAGAAGGACGGGGCGCTGCGACAGCGCTTCATATTGTGGACAGTGGACGGCAACCGGGCCGCTCACGAGCGGGGGTACGAGGCGCATGTGCCTCTCGGACACGTTTCGGCGTATCTGGGGGCAAGCCGTGAAGAGTGTGGTTCGACCCGCGATTTCAAGACCGGCTTTTACGCGATCGAGATTCCACCGGAGTCGCGTCACCTCTTCCGCTTCGCTGATTCCGGTGGCGGTTGGTGGGAACTTCTGCGGCTTCCCATGGGACATTCGTGTGCACCTGAGATAATGCACACGCTGGCAGCCGTGGCGGGCGGGCACGCGGATTACGTGCTACCGCAGTTTGCCGAGCGGGATGTCACCGTCGATATATGGGTCGACAACATCCGATATGCCGGGAAAAGGTCGGCGGTGCAGCTCGCGACCCGAAGGCTGGACCAGACCGCCGCTGATTGCGATCTGACGTGGAAGCCCTCCGACTCGCAGACGGCGGCCACGCGGTATGAGTTCATCGGGGTCGATTGGGACCATGTTGCTCACCGTGTTGCAGTCTCGCGGAAGCTACGCCGGAAGCTTATGGAAGCGCGTTACACGCTGAAGTCGTCGCCAACAATGCGGGCCTCCGAGCTCGAAACTCTTGGTGGTCGTTTGCTGCATGCCTCTGCAGTCGCTGGAATCTTTCCAGGCTCTTTTTGGTTTGCGCTTAAATTCTTTCGGCGCGTTACGAATTCGTTGAACCGGGGTGCACGACTCCCCTCTGATACGGTGGAGGTGTCTCCCTGTGTGCGATTGTCCCTTCAAGAGTGGATTGACTCGGTGTTAAAGCCGAGGGCCATCCCCGTTCTGCAACAGTCCCCGCGCATCACGGCCTTCGTGGACGCGAGCAAGAAAGGCTGGGGCGGTGTCCTTGTGGATTCGCGGACGATGGAAGTGACCGTCTTAGGAGGGTCGTGGAATGCTGCGGAGAGCTCGCTGCATATCAACGAGCTGGAGGCCATTGCATTTAACCTGGTTCTCCTTGCTCTTCCAGTCTCAATCAAAGGGGGAAGAGTGGATGTCGTAGTTGATAATACCACGGTGAAAGGGGTTGCCCGAAAGGGTGCCTGTTTGAAGAGTGCCGTGTTGAACAACGCGGTAGTCAGAGGATTGGAACGCGTGCGTTCCTTAAACTGTGCTCT
Source organism: Diplonema papillatum (assembly GCA_030068145.1). Classification (NCBI taxonomy): domain Eukaryota; phylum Euglenozoa; class Diplonemea; order Diplonemida; family Diplonemidae; genus Diplonema; species Diplonema papillatum. The sequence goes on from JAPJBO010001945.1 coordinate 7,143, forward strand.
TTCCGTGCGATGGGTCAGGAGTGAAGGCAACCCTGCGGACTTGCCATCACGCGTACCGCTGACCATGATTGGCGCTGATGCGCTCGATTCAATTGTACTTGCGGTGAGGCAGTTTCTCACTGGCGTTGTGGTGGATGGAAGGTGACCTCGCCCAAGCTCGTTTCCCCGGGTTAAGGCAGTCACTCAACATTCCCTTGCGCTAGTGATATCAGTTACAAAGACGTGTTCTTACTTCTCCCTTTCTTCTAGGCAGTTCTCGTCAGACAATACGAAGAGCAGAAACTCTCACAGTTTCACTGAGGGAGTTGATGCACCACGAAAGTCGATTAGAGAACTCTACACAGCCTTCAGGGTGTGGTTGGTTCAAAGAAACAGTCAAGTTTTCCCACCCTCCCTAACCCCCCGGTGACCTCGCCCAAGCTCGTTTCCCCGGGTTAAGGCAGTCACTCAACATTCCCTTGCGCTAGTGATATCAGTTACAAAGACGTGTTCTTACTTCTCCCTTTCTTCTAGGCAGTTCTCGTCAGACAATACGAAGAGCAGAAACTCCTCTATTTTGACGTCCGGAGATGTCCCCACCCTGGAAACCTTCAGAATGCCTTGGCGCTTCACTTGCTGAGTTCATCATGAACTGCGCTACTGCGCTTCGCGTGCGCTTCACTTGATCGTTGCATTTCTCAGAATGCTTCTGAAATCCACTCATTGCAACAAAGAAAGGGGAAGAAGAAACAGGGTTTCACGTACGATGGGGTAACCCCCTGAGGTAGCCACTGATTTTGTGAGTGAACAGGCTAGCCCAGGAAGTCACGGGGGACGGAGGGTGGGAACCCAGCTCCCCTGGACCTCGCGGATACCGCGGACTGATAGGATAGCAAGCAGCGAATACCAGGATGTGGGTGGGTGGGAATTTTAGACTTTGTGTTGCTAAAACCCCAATGACCTGCTGTTTGGTCGTTACGCTGAAACATTCCCACGATGAATCGTAAGAATGCCTTGGCGCTTCACTTGCTGAGTTCATCATGAACTGCGCTACTGCGCTTCGCGTGCGCTTCACTTGATCGTTGCATTTCTCAGAATGCTTCTGAAATCCACTCATTGCAACAAAGAAAGGGGAAGAAGAAACAGGGTTTCACGTACGATGGGGTAACCCCCTGAGGTAGCCACTGATTTTGTGAGTGAACAGGCTAGCCCAGGAAGTCACACCACCAGACCCATATCGCCAGTAAGAAAACTCCTTACCGCAAGTGCCATGTCGGCCAAATTCGCATCGGTCAAAGCCGACACCGGGACCCGCGACGGCAGGTCGGCGGGATTCCCCGCACTCTTTACCCAGCGAACAGAGACTGAGATGTTCAGCCCGCGCAGATGCGCGAGCCCCTTCACGACTGCGTCATTTAAGACTTGCGACCGCAGACATGAACCCTTACGGGCAACACCTTGTACCGTCGTGTTGTCCACGACCACCGTCACTGCACCGCCCTCGTGCGCCGACGTCACCGACGCCACGCAACGCTCGAACGCCAGGGCCTCCAACTCGTTGATATGGAGCCTCTTTTCCTTCCGCGACCATCTCGAACCCAACACTTCGATCGCGTTCGTAGCGACGTTTACGACGACGCCGCCCCATCCATCTAGACTCGCGTCAACGAAAACGGTCAACGCTGGCACTCTAGCCTCCACCGGCATGCTACGGCTCCCGAGAACGGCTCGAATCCACATTTCAAGCAACCGCTGCACACCGCCGGAAAGACGAATCGTCTGATCGACCGCCTTCTCCCCCCGATTGAGGGCGTTCGTCAAGCGCCGAAGGAACTTCAGAGCGAAGTAATACTCGCCCACAAAAACGCCGACGATCGCTGACGCATGCAGCAACCGCCCTCCGAGCGTCTCCAATCCCGAAGCAGACATCGCGCCCGTGCGCACTTCTTCCACGTCCCGTGCGAGCTTCTTGGCCAGCTTCGCCGATATGCCCACCTTGTTCTTCGAGTGGTCCCAGTCCACCCCGATGAACTCGTATCTCGAGCTCGCTGTCCGGGTGTCCGCTTGCTTCCACGTCACCTTCGCCTGTGCCGCCAAATCGTCGACAATCCGAGTCGCTTCGAGAACCTCCTTGCGCGATCCGGCGTACCGAATGTTGTCGACCCAAGTGTGCACTGTGAGCGTCGACGGCACTGCGTGTTCCTGCTTGACGAAATCGGGGTGCCCGGCAACGGTCGACGTCAACGTGTGCATTAACTCGGGTGCACAGGTGTGGCCCATCGGCAACCGAGTGAGCTCCCACCATTCATCGGCGTCATCTCTGAACCGAAACGAGCCACGCGCGCTGTGCGGAATCGCAACACCGTAGAACCCGCAGCGAAAGTCACGCGTGGATCCGCATTCCGCGTGCACCGCTGACAGGTATTTGCTGACGTGCTCCAGCGGTACCGACGCCTTGTATCCGTCGGCCTCAATCGCGTTGTTCGCTTCGAACGTCCACAGAATGAACCGCTGTCGCAATGCACCCTCCTTCTCTTCGATGACCGTGAATGGCACGTTCACTGAACTTCCAGGCCCACGCGCCCTCCGAGCTATGCCGTGAGCTTCCAGCTCATGCGCATGACGTGCTTGCAACCGCGAATCCCGACGAGCCGTTGACGCAGCAGTATCCGTCGTCGCGCCAAATGTCCGCCGCCACGTCTCATCGAACCGAATCCTCGTCACATCATTCATCCGCTCTCGTAGGAGCGGTACGTCCATCGGTGGCACACTATCAACATGCAGCGGCGCGGCCTTCTCCTCGTCCGTCTTGGGCAAGCGCGTCTTTTTCCCCCGCTTGAACAGCGAGTGCTGCTGCCGGACAAACCGACCCAGGTCCAACGGGTCCCTGTTCCTCACAGAAACACAGTGACCTCCGCCGTTCTTAGCACGCGCGCCAGCGCCACCACGTTGTTTGCGTACCGCACCGTCATCTGCGCCACGGTCGGGTCCACCTCGTTCTTGTGCTTGGCCACCCTGGATATCAGGTGCTCTGGGAACGGAGCTCCTAGGGACTTGGCCTCCAGCAGGTGGTCGACTGCCCCCCTCTTGATGCTGTGTGCCGAGTATCGGCACATCCGAAGCTCGCCCGCCCACATTCTCGCGAGCTGCGCTGTCGACACCGACGTCAATTGGCGGAAGTCCCCCGCGCCTCGTACGAGCATCGCGATCACGTTCGTCAACGGCCCGCAGATAACCACCAACTTGCTCACACAAAACGGGTTCCTGGTACGACCCTTCGGCCGCACTCCCCAGTCGACTATGACTTCGTCGTCCGTCACCAGAACAAAGTCTCTCCGCGTCAGCATGCACACATCGGCCCAACGCGACGCCGTCTTCCACGCGACGAGTGTCGCCAAACGAACGTGCGACACCTGGTCCATCGCCCATGAAAGGAGCGTGTCGCGCGGAATCGACTCCGCCTGCGACAGCGGGATAGCTGCACCAGCACCACGGAGAGCAGACGCCAACGTTTTCAACGGCTGGCTGTTGACCCCCAAATGGCCAAAAACCGCCGCCAGCAACCGGGAGTACGCCAGCATACCCTGGGGTTCCACCGAAGTAGCCATCACGAACAGGACAGCCGTATCCGGGTTGAGGCCCATACCTTGCGCACTGGTCCACGCCTGGAATCGTCTCCACAAATTGCGTCGATCGTCCACCGTCGATTCCGCCCAAGCACGACCCACCACCTGGTGCAATCGGTCGCGTGCTTCCGACACCGTCACGTCTCTCTCTCTGTGCCTCGAAGCAAGAGTCCGCGTGACCGCCACGCCCGTCTTCGATGCCACTAAATCGAGAACCGCTTGGCCGACGATCGACGCCGCGCGCGACTGCTGTGTGAGAAGCCCTGCCTCCCCGGCTGAGAATCCGCGAAATGGCGAAGAGTTGGTTCTCGCGCTCCTTGGTGAAGGGGCGAGAGCCTGAATTGATTGTGCGCCGGGGATCACGCTCCTGACGGCTGCTAGGACTGACTCGGTCTCCTCCTCGAGAGAGACCCTTCGAAACCCGGGAAGAGGGAGGATGCCGGACGCGAGGATCGACCGACGGAGAACTGGCTGCGCGTCCGGAAACGCGCGATGGGAAGATGTCGCGGTTGGGGTTTGAAAATTGATCGGGGAGGGAATGGGATGGATAACTGGCCCCGCGGGTAACGTCCCGTCTGTCTGCCGGAAGGACGCCAGTCACTTTCCCCCGGGCATACCGTTTCCCCGTGCATAAGACCAGTTCTTGCCACCCTTTCCACCCTTGTACCTCCTCGGGGCGGCGTCCCACTTTGCCGTGCGGCTCCGCTCCTTCTCCATGTCACCCTTGACCTTCGCCATCGTCCGATCAAGAACGTCCTCGGCCGCGGTCTCCATCTCCCGCAGCATCCTGCCGCGGGGCACCTTCTCGACGCACCACCCGTGGTGCAGGCGGACTTCCAACAAAAGCTCGTTCCCGAGCCGCACCAACTCCTCGTTCGCCGTCCAACCCGCTGAACCGGCGGCTACGCCCAAGATCCACGTCCTGAGCCTCTCGAAGGCACCTTTCAGCGCTGCCCCTCCCGGCGCTGAGACGTTGCCCGCCACGTACTCTGACTGCAAGTCACGGACCAGGCCGTGCGGATCGGCCGCCGCAATCTCCGACCATTCGCGAACGTCTTTGAGGCTGTACCGAGCCGGGTACCCGACCTGCGGCCCCGGTCCGTCAACCCCCGCCGGAATCCCAAGCTGGGCCTGCAGCGTCGCGATCGCCACCTTCTGCTGTTCCACGACGCTACACACCTGCTGTAGCATGGCAGAGAGACTGGCTACCCGCGGGTCCTCAGCCTGCGGCTGCGGCTGCGACGTCGATTGCTGTTCCTGTGGGCGCGGCTGCTGCTGCTGCGGCGGTGGAACGCCCTTCGCCGCCATCGTTACGCCAGCGGGAGCTGCGGCCAACGACGGCGGTGGTACTGCGCCCGCTTTGCCCAACACTTTCTGGCACGCCAACTTCACCCTTTCTTCGTCCTCTTCGTTGGCCATCATAAGCACGGCCAGCCCACGTGGGAGGTCAAACCCTGCGACGTTCGCCGCCTCTGCACCAATTGCCTCCACCAAAACTGAGAGCACCTTCTCTTTGACCGCCTCGCTGCACGAACCAAAGACCGCCCCGCAGAATCTTTCCATGTCCTTGACACGAAACTTCCTTTTCGCAGGCGGGGCATCCAGAAACGTCCGCGTCCAGGCGTCTTTCAATGCGGCGGGGAAACGATACTCCCACTTCTCTGCGTTCGGAAGCGGCGACTGCTGACTGTCCGGCATAATCGTATAATGAATTTTAGACTTTGTGTTGCTAAAACCCCAATGACCTGCTGTTTGGTCGTTACGCTGAAACATTCCCACGATGAAACTTTGAGGGAGACACTTGAATTTCATTGTTTCGAGTTGTCCCCACCAAGGAGACACCTCTATTTTGACGTCCGGAGATGTCCCCACCCTGGAAACCTTCAAACTTTGAGGGAGACACTTGAATTTCATTGTTTCGAGTTGTCCCCACCAAGGAGACACCTCTATTTTGACGTCCGGAGATGTCCCCACCCTGGAAACCTTCAAACTTTGAGGGAGACACTTGAATTTCATTGTTTCGAGTTGTCCCCACCAAGGAGACACCTCTATTTTGACGTCCGGAGATGTCCCCACCCTGGAAACCTTCAAACTTTGAGGGAGACACTTGAATTTCATTGTTTCGAGTTGTCCCCACCAAGGAGACACCTCTATTTTGACGTCCGGAGATGTCCCCACCCTGGAAACCTTCAAACTTTGAGGGAGACACTTGAATTTCATTGTTTCGAGTTGTCCCCACCAAGGAGACACCTCTATTTTGACGTCCGGAGATGTCCCCACCCTGGAAACCTTCAAACTTTGAGGGAGACACTTGAATTTCATTGTTTCGAGTTGTCCCCACCAAGGAGACACCTCTATTTTGACGTCCGGAGATGTCCCCACCCTGGAAGCCTTCAAACTTTGAGGGAGACACTTGAATTTCATTGTTTCGAGTTGTCCCCACCAAGGAGACACCTCGATTTTGACATCCGGAGATGTCCCCACCCTGGAAACCTTCAAACTTTGAGGGAGACACTTGAATTTCATTGTTTCGAGTTGTCCCCACCAAGGAGACACCTCTATTTTGACGTCCGGAGATGTCCCCACTTGCAGCACCCCACTGAGGGAATTTGTGTACAGAGGAGGTGCGGAAGTGCACGTACGAACAACACAGGTAGTGGGTTGTTTCTCCTAGCTATCCGTTGGATTTTTTTGCGCCGCATCCGGCATTGGCTCCCCTAGACATGGGTAAGCTGCTGCTGTTGTTGATTAACGGGGAGAAGGAAAAGCCTGATCTGTTGCAGCAGGCGATGCTGAAACACGGCTTCACGAACTATGTTCGGCCGCCAGTTCCCCGGTTCATGTCCCGTCTTCCTCTTCGTCCGCCGACGCGGTGCCGGTCGACTCCCAGTGGCGAAGTCTGTTTGAGCAACAGCGGTTACATGCTGGTTACAAGTGGTTACAGCGGTTACATCCCGGTTACAGACTGGTTACACCCGGTTACAGCGGTTACATGCTGGTTACAAGTGGTTACAGCGGTTACATCCCGGTTACAGACTGGTTACACCCGGTTACAGTGGTCACATGCTGGTTACAAGTGGTTACAGCGGTTACATCCCGGTTACAGACTGGTTACACTCGGTTACAGTGGTTACATGCTGGTTACAAGTGGTTACAGCGGTTACATCCCGGTTACAGACTGGTTACACCCGGTTACAGTGGTTACATGCTGGTTACAAGTGGTTACAGCGGTTACATCCCGGTTACAGACTGGTTACACCCGGTTACAGTGGTTACATGCTGGTTACAAGTGGTTACAGCGGTTACATCCCGGTTACAGACTGGTTACACCCGGTTACAGTGGTTACATGCTGGTTACAAGTGGTTACAGCGGTTACATCCCGGTTACAGACTGGTTACACCCGGTTACAGTGGTTACATGCTGGTTACAAGTGGTTACAGCGGTTACATCCCGGTTACAGACTGGTTACACTCGGTTACAGTGGTTACATGCTGGTTACAAGTGGTTACAGCGGTTACATCCCGGTTACAGACTGGTTACACTCGGTTACAGCGGTTACATGCTGGTTACAAGTGGTTACAGCGGTTACATCCCGGTTACAGACTGGTTACACCCGGTTACAGTGGTTACATGCTGGTTACAAGTGGTTACAGCGGTTACATCCCGGTTACAGACTGGTTACACTCGGTTACAGTGGTTACATGCTGGTTACAAGTGGTTACAGCGGTTACATCCCGGTTACAGACTGGTTACACTCGGTTACAGTGGTTACATGCTGGTTACAAGTGGTTACAGCGGTTACATCCCGGTTACAGACTGGTTACACTCGGTTACAGTGGTTACATGCTGGTTACAAGTGGTTACAGCGGTTACATCCCGGTTACAGACTGGTTACACCCGGTTACAGTGGTTACATGCTGGTTACAAGTGGTTACAGCGGTTACATCCCGGTTACAGACTGGTTACACTCGGTTACAGTGGTTACATGCTGGTTACAAGTGGTTACAGCGGTTACATCCCGGTTACAGACTGGTTACACTCGGTTACAGTGGTTACATGCTGGTTACAAGTGGTTACAGCGGTTACATCCCGGTTACAGACTGGTTACACTCGGTTACAGTGGTTACATGCTGGTTACAAGTGGTTACAGCGGTTACATCCCGGTTACAGACTGGTTACACTCGGTTACAGTGGTTACATGCTGGTTACAAGTGGTTACAGCGGTTACATCCCGGTTACAGACTGGTTACACCCGGTTACAGTGGTTACATGCTGGTTACAAGTGGTTACAGCGGTTACATCCCGGTTACAGACTGGTTACACTCGGTTACAGCGGTTACATGCTGGTTACAAGTGGTTACAGCGGTTACATCCCTGGTTACACCCGGTTACAGTGGTTACATGCTGGTTACAAGTGGTTACAGCGGTTACATCCCGGTTACAGTGGTTACATGCTGGTTACAAGTGGTTACAGCGGTTACATCCCGGTTACAGACTGGTTACACTCGGTTACAGTGGTTACATGCTGGTTACAAGTGGTTACAGCGGTTACATCCCGGTTACAGACTGGTTACACTCGGTTACAGTGGTTACATGCTGGTTACAAGTGGTTACAGCGGTTACATCCCGGTTACAGACTGGTTACACCCGGTTACAGTGGTTACATGCTGGTTACAAGTGGTTACAGCGGTTACATCCCGGTTACAGACTGGTTACACCCGGTTATGTCGATTCATCGTGGGAATGCTAAGCGCGTAACGAACCACTCTCTAGGAAGGTGTTGGGCACCGGATTCAAAGGAATCAGACAACAAAAGTTTGTTACGCAAGTTAAAGAAAACATGGCAGCAAGCCCCTTCCGAAAGGCGACGACCACTGGATACACCACGTTCGCGGTGCCGGCGGATGTCCGCAGTGCGTTCGAAGATGCGGTAGGACCCGTCCTTCCTCGCCGCACCGTGAACCTGCCGGAGTTAGAGAGGTGGGCCGTGTTCTTCTTTGGGGGTGCCGGAGACGCCGTTGCGTTGGCGCGCAAGGTTGCGTGCGAAGTTTTCGAGTTTGCGGCTGCCTCGGAGGGCTTAGGCTTCGTAGAGTCCTGGGAGCCTTGGAAGCTCATTGCTGTGCTGGCGGAGGTCGGGGTCACGAACGGCCCATTGTTTCGACGCGTGATGAAGGCGAGTGGATGCTGGAAGGAAGGCGTGCCCGCGTGCCGCATGTGGGCCGAGGCGGAGCGGAGGGACGCCGAGGCCGATCCCATTGAGCCGGTGGCGCCACCGGTTCTCCCTCCGCCCCCTGTTGCTGGGGCGTCCGTGGACGCGAGCGGGGGCCTAGCCGCGTTGGTCAAGGACCTGTACGCAGTGGTGGAGCAGCAGAAGGCGGAGATCGCCTCGCTACACGGACGGCTTTCGGGGCTACCGGCGGCCAACCTGTCGGCTGCTGCCTTTGAGGGGGCGGCAGCACATTACGCGCTGCCCGTGCGGTACAGTCTGAAGGATGTCCGCGAGTGGGCGGATGTTGCGGCGTCCGACCCGCACGGGCTTGTTCGCGACCTCCATTCGGAGTACGTGGCTGGGTACGTCGGAGCCCCGGGGGGCGCGTTCTTGAAGGCGAGCTTCGAGAAGCTGAAGACGTGGATCCTTGGGGTCGCAGCCGGGTCGGCGGGGTGGTCGGCCAACGAAGAGCTGGTCCGGCTGGGCAACGAGCTGTTGCTGGATGTCCGCCTCAACTACGGTTGGTGCGTGGAGAAGGTCCCGCGGTCCCGGATGCTACGGGAAATGGAAGCCGAGTCCGGCGACTTGGTCGAGCGGTTGATGGCGAAGGTCAAAGGGGACCTGGAGAAGGAGAAGAACAGGACGCCAAAGTGGAACGCGACGCCTGCTTGGAAGAAAGGCAAAGGCGGAAAAGGGGGCAAGTCTTGGTATGGTCAGGGAAACGGTTACGGGGGGAAGTGACTGGCGTTCCCCCGGCAAGTAAGCGGGGCTACCCCTGCACGGCCAGTTATTCTTCCTCCCCCTCTTTTAAGCAATCCTCCCACCCCCGCGGCAGTCACGGTGCCGCCGGCCCCTCCCCTCACCAACCACAGACTTCCTCTCGAAGTGGAGACCGAGAGGGTTTTGGCGGCCGTTCGGCGCGCCCTAGACGCGGACCATCTTCTCCCGAGCGACCGGTCCGATCAGAACCCGACCACCGGCCTTTCACGCGAGAGCGGGAGAACCAACTCTTCGCAGTTTCCCGCATCCTCGCTCGGGGTAGCAGACGTGCTGAAACCGTCGGCGCGCGCAGCCTCAGTCATCGGGCAGGCGATCCACGAGTTGGTTGCGTCGAAGGCGGGCGTGGGGATTTCCCGGGCTCTTGCGGCGAGACACAAGGAGAATGGGGTGTCGGTGGCGGAGGCGCACCGCCGTTTGCAGCAGGCAGTTGGTCGGGCATGGGCGAGTTCTACGGTGGACGACCGGCGCAATATGTGGCGCCGGTTCCAGGCGTGGGCCAGTGGGCGTGGACTGGGCCTCAACCCGGATGTGGCTGTGCTTTTTGTTGTGGCAACGTCAGTGGAACCCCAGGGGATGTTGGGGTATTCCCGCCTCCTTTCGGCAGTTTTTGGCCATATGGGGGTGGACAGCAAGCCGTTGAAGGTGCTGGCGTCGGTGCTTCGTGGGGATGGGGCGTCTATCCCCCTGTCCCAGGCGGAGGGTATCCCGAGGGAGACGCTGATTTCGTGGGCGAGGCGGCAGGTGCCGCACCTGCGTTTGGCAGCGTTCGTGGCGTGGAAGACGGCGTCGCGCTGGGCGGAGGTGAGACTGTTGACGCGCCCGTGTTTTGTGCTGGTGAGCACCACGGAGGTGATCATCGACTGGGGAACGCTTCCGAAGGGGCGTTCCAGAAACCCGTATTGTCTGAGCAAAACAGCAGTGATTCGCGGGGCGTTGACGGAGGAGATCGCGGCGTTGGTACGTGGCGCGGGGAATTTCAGCCCGCTGACGCCGGTGACAACGTCGCAGCTCGACGGGATGTGGGCGCGCGAACCGCGGATGTGCCGGTACTCGGCACACAGTATCAAACGAGGGGCGGTCGACCACCTCGTGTGCGCGAAAGCGGCGGGAGCTCCGTTTCCCGAGCACCTGATTTCGCGCTTGGCGAAACACACCACCGACAACGTCGACCCGACGTTGGCGCAAATGACGGTGCGGTACACATCGGATGTGGTGGCACTGGCGCGCGTGTTGAGGACGGCGGAGGTGACCGAACACCTGTGAAGGGCCGGAAGCGGGGCCACGATGATCCGAGACGGTTCATGCGGCAGCACCACTCGGTGTTCAAGCGCGGCAAACAGACGCGCCTACCAAAGACGGAGGACGAGAAGGCTTCGCCGTTGCACGTCGACAACGTGCGACCCATGAACGTGGGGCTGTTGCGTGGGCGTATGAGCGAGACGACGCGGGCCAGGTTCGATGAGACGTGGCGGCGGACGTTCGATGTGGCGAAATTGCGGCCGTCTTCTTCTCGACGGGTTTCGCGGCTGCAAGCGAAGCATGCGGAGGAGCTGGAGTTGAACGGCATTGCGCAACGGGCTAGCGGCCCGGGTAGGTCGGTCAACGTCCCCTTCACTGTGGTGGAGGAAAAGGAAGGCGCTCTGCGCCAACGTTTTATTTTGTGGACGCACGAGGCGAACGACGCGATCGAGGCGGATGGCTACGAGGCCCAGGTACCGCTGAAGCACGTCAGCACGTACCTCGACGCGGTGCACGCGGAGTGTGGCTCGACACGCGACCTCCGCTGCGGTTTTTACGGCGTAGAAGTTCCGCGGGGGGCCCGGGATGCCTTTCGCTTCCAGGACGACGCAGGCGATTGGTGGGAACTCACCCGCCTGCCGATGGGCCACACGTGTGCACCGGAATTGATGCACACGTTGACTTCGACGATCGCCGGGCACCCCGATTTCGTTAAGACGGTGCATGCGGTGCCAGCGGCTGTGACGGTGCACACGTGGGTCGACAACGTGCGTTACGCGGGGTCCCGGAAAGACGTGCTCGAGGCGTCCCGCAAGGTCGACGAATTGGCAGCTCGTTCGAAGGTTACGTGGAAGGACGCCGACACGAGAACCGCCAGCACCCGGTACGAGTTTATCGGGGTGGACTGGGACCACCAGAGCGGGAAGGTCGGCATTTCGGCAAGGTTGTCGAAGAAATTGGCACGGGATCTGGTAGAGGTGCGCAAGGGTGCGATGTCCGCGTCCGGTCTGGAGACGCTGGGTGGTCGGTTGCTGCACGCGTCGGCCATCGTGGGTGTTTTCGTCGGCGAGTTCTACTTCGCCTTGAAGTTTCTTCGCCGGTTGACGAATGCGCTGAACCGGGGCGAGAAGGCCGTCGACCAGACGGTTCGCCTCTCGGGTAGTGTGCAGCGGCTACTCGACGGCTGGGTTCGCGCGGTGTTGGAGAAGCGAAGAATGCCAGTGACGGCCCGGGTGCCGTCGCTCACCGTGTTTGTGGACGCAAGTCTCGAGGGATGGGGCGGCGTGCTGGTTGACGTCGCCACCAACGCGATCGAAGTTCTGGGCTCGCGGTGGTCCAGGAAAGAAAAGGGCCTTCACATCAACGAGCTGGAGGCCCTTGCATTTGAACTTTGTGTGTCGGCAGTGCCTGACAAGTACGCGGGCGGCACGGTCACCGTCGTGGTCGACAACACGACGGTGCAGGGTGTTGCTCGGAAAGGGGCATGTCTGCGATCGCAGACTTTGAACGATGCCGTGGTGAACGGGCTCACACGCCTGCGCCACATGAACATTTCCTTATCTGTGCGCTGGGTAAAAAGCGCCGGGAATCCTGCTGACCTTCCGTCACGGGTTCCGTTATCGGCAATTTCCGATAAGAATATGGCCGACATGGCACTTGCAGTTAGGCAGTTCCTGACTGGCGATATGGGTTTGGTGGTGTGACCTCCTGGGCTAGCCTGTTTCTCTCACCATTCAGCGGCTATCTCGGGGGGTTACCCCATCGTAAGTGCAATTCGTTTAATTTTCTTCCTTTCGCGTTCATTATCATTGAACTTATCACTGTCACCGAGTGAAGCGCACAAAGCATTCTGTCGATTCATCGTGGGAATGCTAAGCGCGTAACGAACCACTCTCTAGGAAGGTGTTGGGCACCGGATTCAAAGGAATCAGACAACAAAAGTTCCCACCCACCCACACCGGTTTGCTTGTCTTGTTTTTCGTGTCCGCGTTCAGCGCGAGGTCCAGGGGACCTGGGTTCCCGCCCTCCGTCCCCCGTGACCTCCTGGGCTAGCCTGTTTCTCTCACCATTCAGCGGCTATCTCGGGGGGTTACCCCATCGTAAGTGCAATTCGTTTAATTTTCTTCCTTTCGCGTTCATTATCATTGAACTTATCACTGTCACCGAGTGAAGCGCACAAAGCATTCCTGGTTACACCCGGTTACAGTGGTTACATGCTGGTTACAAGTGGTTACAGCGGTTACATCCCGGTTACAGACTGGTTACACTCGGTTACAGTGGTTACATGCTGGTTACAAGTGGTTACAGCGGTTACATCCCGGTTACAGACTGGTTACACTCGGTTACAGTGGTTACATGCTGGTTACAAGTGGTTACAGCGGTTACATCCCGGTTACAGACTGGTTACACTCGGTTACAGTGGTTACATGCTGGTTACAAGTGGTTACAGCGGTTACATCCCGGTTACAGACTGGTTACACTCGGTTACAGTGGTTACATGCTGGTTACAAGTGGTTACAGCGGTTACATCCCGGTTACAGACTGGTTACACTCGGTTACAGTGGTTACATGCTGGTTACAAGTGGTTACAGCGGTTACATCCCGGTTACAGACTGGTTACACTCGGTTACAGTGGTTACATGCTGGTTACAAGTGGTTACAGCGGTTACATCCCGGTTACAGACTGGTTACACTCGGTTACAGTGGTTACATGCTGGTTACAAGTGGTTACAGCGGTTACATCCCTACCCTGGTTACACCCGGTTACAGTGGTTACATGCTGGTTACAAGTGGTTACAGCGGTTACATCCCGGTTACAGTGGTTACATTACAGTGGTTACATGCTGGTTACAAGTGGTTACAGCGGTTACATCCCGGTTACAGACTGGTTACACTCGGTTACAGTGGTTACATGCTGGTTACAAGTGGTTACAGCGGTTACATCCCGGTTACAGACTGGTTACACTCGGTTACAGTGGTTACATGCTGGTTACAAGTGGTTACAGCGGTTACATCCCGGTTACAGACTGGTTACACCCGGTTACAGTGGTTACATGCTGGTTACAAGTGGTTACAGCGGTTACATCCCGGTTACAGACTGGTTACACTCGGTTATGTCGATTCATCGTGGGAATGCTAAGCGCGTAACGAACCACTCTCTAGGAAGGTGTTGGGCACCGGATTCAAAGGAATCAGACAACAAAAGTTTGTTACGCAAGTTAAAGAAAACATGGCAGCAAGCCCCTTCCGAAAGGCGACGACCACTGGATACACCACGTTCGCGGTGCCGGCGGATGTCCGCAGTGCGTTCGAAGATGCGGTAGGACCCGTCCTTCCTCGCCGCACCGTGAACCTGCCGGAGTTAGAGAGGTGGGCCGTGTTCTTCTTTGGGGGTGCCGGAGACGCCGTTGCGTTGGCGCGCAAGGTTGCGTGCGAAGTTTTCGAGTTTGCGGCTGCCTCGGAGGGCTTAGGCTTCGTAGAGTCCTGGGAGCCTTGGAAGCTCATTGCTGTGCTGGCGGAGGTCGGGGTCACGAACGGTCCATTGTTTCGACGCGTGATGAAGGCGAGTGGATGCTGGAAGGAAGGCGTGCCCGCGTGCCGCATGTGGGCCGAGGCGGAGCGGAGGGACGCCGAGGCCGATCCCATTGAGCCGGTGGCGCCACCGGTTCTCCCTCCGCCCCCTGTTGCTGGGGCGTCCGTGGACGCGAGCGGGGGCCTAGCCGCGTTGGTCAAGGACCTGTACGCAGTGGTGGAGCAGCAGAAGGCGGAGATCGCCTCGCTACACGGACGGCTTTCGGGGCTACCGGCGGCCAACCTGTCGGCTGCTGCCTTTGAGGGGGCGGCAGCACATTACGCGCTGCCCGTGCGGTACAGTCTGAAGGATGTCCGCGAGTGGGCGGATGTTGCGGCGTCCGACCCGCACGGGCTTGTTCGCGACCTCCATTCGGAGTACGTGGCTGGGTACGTCGGAGCCCCGGGGGGCGCGTTCTTGAAGGCGAGCTTCGAGAAGCTGAAGACGTGGATCCTTGGGGTCGCAGCCGGGTCGGCGGGGTGGTCGGCCAACGAAGAGCTGGTCCGGCTGGGCAACGAGCTGTTGCTGGATGTCCGCCTCAACTACGGATGGTGCGTGGAGAAGGTCCCGCGGTCCCGGATGCTACGGGAAATGGAAGCCGAGTCCGGCGACTTGGTCGAGCGGTTGATGGCGAAGGTCAAAGGGGACCTGGAGAAGGAGAAGAACAGGACGCCAAAGTGGAACGCGACGCCTGCTTGGAAGAAAGGCAAAGGCGGAAAAGGGGGCAAGTCTTGGTATGGTCAGGGAAACGGTTACGGGGGGAAGTGACTGGCGTTCCCCCGGCAAGTAAGCGGGGCTACCCCTGCACGGCCAGTTATTCTTCCTCCCCCTCTTTTAAGCAATCCTCCCACCCCCGCGGCAGTCACGGTGCCGCCGGCCCCTCCCCTCACCAACCACAGACTTCCTCTCGAAGTGGAGACCGAGAGGGTTTTGGCGGCCGTTCGGCGCGCCCTAGACGCGGACCATCTTCTCCCGAGCGACCGGTCCGATCAGAACCCGACCACCGGCCTTTCACGCGAGAGCGGGAGAACCAACTCTTCGCAGTTTCCCGCATCCTCGCTCGGGGTAGCAGACGTGCTGAAACCGTCGGCGCGCGCAGCCTCAGTCATCGGGCAGGCGATCCACGAGTTGGTTGCGTCGAAGGCGGGCGTGGGGATTTCCCGGGCTCTTGCGGCGAGACACAAGGAGAATGGGGTGTCGGTGGCGGAGGCGCACCGCCGTTTGCAGCAGGCAGTTGGTCGGGCATGGGCGAGTTCTACGGTGGACGACCGGCGCAATATGTGGCGCCGGTTCCAGGCGTGGGCCAGTGGGCGTGGACTGGGCCTCAACCCGGATGTGGCTGTGCTTTTTGTTGTGGCAACGTCAGTGGAACCCCAGGGGATGTTGGGGTATTCCCGCCTCCTTTCGGCAGTTTTTGGCCATATGGGGGTGGACAGCAAGCCGTTGAAGGTGCTGGCGTCGGTGCTTCGTGGGGATGGGGCGTCTATCCCCCTGTCCCAGGCGGAGGGTATCCCGAGGGAGACGCTGATTTCGTGGGCGAGGCGGCAGGTGCCGCACCTGCGTTTGGCAGCGTTCGTGGCGTGGAAGACGGCGTCGCGCTGGGCGGAGGTGAGACTGTTGACGCGCCCGTGTTTTGTGCTGGTGAGCACCACGGAGGTGATCATCGACTGGGGAACGCTTCCGAAGGGGCGTTCCAGAAACCCGTATTGTCTGAGCAAAACAGCAGTGATTCGCGGGGCGTTGACGGAGGAGATCGCGGCGTTGGTACGTGGCGCGGGGAATTTCAGCCCGCTGACGCCGGTGACAACGTCGCAGCTCGACGGGATGTGGGCGCGCGAACCGCGGATGTGCCGGTACTCGGCACACAGTATCAAACGAGGGGCGGTCGACCACCTCGTGTGCGCGAAAGCGGCGGGAGCTCCGTTTCCCGAGCACCTGATTTCGCGCTTGGCGAAACACACCACCGACAACGTCGACCCGACGTTGGCGCAAATGACGGTGCGGTACACATCGGATGTGGTGGCACTGGCGCGCGTGTTGAGGACGGCGGAGGTGACCGAACACCTGTGAAGGGCCGGAAGCGGGGCCACGATGATCCGAGACGGTTCATGCGGCAGCACCACTCGGTGTTCAAGCGCGGCAAACAGACGCGCCTACCAAAGACGGAGGACGAGAAGGCTTCGCCGTTGCACGTCGACAACGTGCGACCCATGAACGTGGGGCTGTTGCGTGGGCGTATGAGCGAGACGACGCGGGCCAGGTTCGATGAGACGTGGCGGCGGACGTTCGATGTGGCGAAATTGCGGCCGTCTTCTTCTCGACGGGTTTCGCGGCTGCAAGCGAAGCATGCGGAGGAGCTGGAGTTGAACGGCATTGCGCAACGGGCTAGCGGCCCGGGTAGGTCGGTCAACGTCCCCTTCACTGTGGTGGAGGAAAAGGAAGGCGCTCTGCGCCAACGTTTTATTTTGTGGACGCACGAGGCGAACGACGCGATCGAGGCGGATGGCTACGAGGCCCAGGTACCGCTGAAGCACGTCAGCACGTACCTCGACGCGGTGCACGCGGAGTGTGGCTCGACACGCGACCTCCGCTGCGGTTTTTACGGCGTAGAAGTTCCGCGGGGGGCCCGGGATGCCTTTCGCTTCCAGGACGACGCAGGCGATTGGTGGGAACTCACCCGCCTGCCGATGGGCCACACGTGTGCACCGGAATTGATGCACACGTTGACTTCGACGATCGCCGGGCACCCCGATTTCGTTAAGACGGTGCATGCGGTGCCAGCGGCTGTGACGGTGCACACGTGGGTCGACAACGTGCGTTACGCGGGGTCCCGGAAAGACGTGCTCGAGGCGTCCCGCAAGGTCGACGAATTGGCAGCTCGTTCGAAGGTTACGTGGAAGGACGCCGACACGAGAACCGCCAGCACCCGGTACGAGTTTATCGGGGTGGACTGGGACCACCAGAGCGGGAAGGTCGGCATTTCGGCAAGGTTGTCGAAGAAATTGGCACGGGATCTGGTAGAGGTGCGCAAGGGTGCGATGTCCGCGTCCGGTCTGGAGACGCTGGGTGGTCGGTTGCTGCACGCGTCGGCCATCGTGGGTGTTTTCGTC
>JAPJBO010001946.1:0-24656 GCA_030068145.1 Diplonema papillatum
GGGCGAACAAATGGAAGTCGCGGAGCTCCCGACGGCAACCGTCCGTGCCCGCTTTCTTGCGGATGTTGTCGGACGTCGACTTCAGGAGCGTGTCCAGGGAAAGCTCGTGCGCCCACAGAACCTTGTTGAATTCAACCTTCTCCCGGAGGGCCGCGATCCTGCACTTTGCGAGCGCGCGGATCGGGAGGATACCAGTCTCCTGTTGCCCGGCGAATTCAGCGACGCCTTTGCGACAGCCCAGGATGAGGGTAAGGGCACGACGATGCATGCGTTCAAGTGTTGTGAGGGGCCCATTAGCGGGGAGGATGAATGGCCCGTAGATTCCGAGTGCGTACGTGTACGTGGGTAGCACATAGGAGAGATACAGGGTGCGGAGAACCGTGCCGTTGAAGCCGTAATCCTTGCCGGCCAGGTGTCGAAGGAGGTTCATCCTCAGCGAGAATCCATCGACAACCCGTTGGAGGTGAGGGAGGAAGGTGAATCCTTGGTCGATGGTTAACCCAAGAAGCTTCACTTTGTCAACCCACTGAAGGGTAACCACCGAGTGGAGCAGTGTGAGCCCGGCATTGGCCTCTGTTACGGGCCCGAACGCGATGCCAACGAATGTTTTGCCGTCATGTGGCGTGTTCGTCCCCACCAATCTACCCTCTGCCGACACTCGCCGTTCGGTGTCAGCAGGGGGAACAGGGACGTCAGCCCTCGTCGCCTTGAAGACTACGTTCGGTGGGGGGAAAGGGGCTGCGTTCTTTCCAACGAAGAAGACACCTCTGGTCTTCAGAACGGACAGGGACATCAGCGCCTGCGCCGTCCAGCGCTCCACCACGTCGACAACATCTTGCGCGTACTGCTCGAGGGCGGCAAACGTGCGGGCCTCCACTGCAACGCCGTCATCATCAGCATACAACGAGAAGGTTATCGTAGCCCCGACGTTGTCCAGATGGATGCGGCGCTGCAGTCGATCGAGGTCCGAACCGAGGTCGTCGATGTAGTATAGGAACAGAAGGGGGCCGAGCACCGTCCCCTGGGGGACGCCGGTATTCAAATCAAAGAAGCGGCCAGTCGCTCCGTCGATCTTGTAGGCCGCCCTCCTGTTCCGTAGGAAGGCCTCGATCCAGCGAAGGAACTTGGCGGGCACCCCTCTTCGCTGCAGGATGTCCATCAGCTTGCCGTGGTCGACGGTGTCGAACGCGTTCGCCAGATCGAACGACAGCAAACACGTGAACTGCAGACGGTTCCTGGCAGAGTCGAGAGCCGAAACTATCGAGAACAGCTGCTCTTCGGGACCGCGACCCTTGCGGAAGCCGCCCTGCCGCGAGTTGAAACGCCGGACCTCAGGATGTTGCGGGCTTTCCGTGAGGTACTCGAGCCGATTCTTCACGATGACTTCCATTACCTTGGAGATCACACTCGTAAGAGATATCGGCCGGTAACCCTCCGGCAAGGAGTGGTCCCGTCCAGGTTTCGGGACGGGGACGACGTGGGCGTCTCGCCAGGATTCGGGAACGAAGCCTTCCTCCCACGAAATGTTGACCAACTCAAGGATGAGGGCCCTGGCACCGTCGGTGAGTCGGCGGAGGAACTCACTGCAAAGCCCGTCAGGGTCGAGCGAAGTCTTCGGGTCGAGGTTGTTGAGGGCCCGATCGAGCTCGTCGGCGGTGATGAGCCCGCAGCCAGCGTCGTCGTTGGATGGTTCTTTAGCGGGGAACCACGGCGGCGGTTTGGTAGCTGTCGAACCGCCGCACACCCGTTTGAGGTGATCCCCAAAAAGCTCCGTCTTCCCGTCTGCGGCAACATAATATGAGTGACCGAGCCGGATGGGGGGGATGTTGTTCTGCTGCGTTCGACCGTCGATCTTGCGGATCAGGCGGAAGAGCAGCCCAATGTCCGTGCAGCGGTTGATCCTCCCGGAGAAGGCATTCCAGTGAGCCGCCTTCGCCTGCGTGGCCGCCGACGCGAATCTGGCGACCGCGTCGGAGTAGGCGCGCTGTGCGTGTGGGGCGTCAGGGTCGGCGAGGAGGTCGGTGAAGGCCGCCCCCTTGACACGCTCTAGGGCAGAGAGCCCCGGGGTCCACCATTCCTTGTACGGACGTCCTTGTCGATACCGGGGGACAAACTGGTGTACAGCACGGCGGAACGTCGAAGCGACTCGCTTAGCGAATTGCACATTGGTTGCCGGCCGGTTTGCGAGTAGGGCAGAGCTCTCCTCGTCGAGATGCTCCATCATGCCATCCCAGTCAGCCCGTGCCCAAGAGAACCAAGTTTTGCGGAGGACGCGCGGCTGGGAGTACCCCCGGGGAACTTCGAACGCCATGGGGAGGTGGTCCCGGGTGGTACCCCAAGAATCCAGCACTCTCCAATTGCGGATGTTGGAGGTGGGGGTGGAGATTACCACATCCGGAGAGGAGTACCTGGCGTGGGGGCGGTAGGCCATCGTGGAGACCGACGGGTCGTTCAGGGTCATGGCAGACGCCTCGACGAGCCAGTCCCTGAGGATTTTTCCGCCTGTGTTCTCGGCTCCCCGAGACCAGTCCGGGTGGTGGACGTTGAGATCACCGGCGATGACCACGTGGTCGTCCATCGGGAACGGCTCCATGCACAGGTCTCTCCCTTCCTTGCGGGGCGGGCGGTACACATTGTACACCCTCAGGGGGGGAAGGCCGATGCGAGTGATCTCGACAGCAACGCAATCTAGAGAGGAGTCGGCGTCGATATCAGGGGGCGGGATTTCCGTCGCGAGCAGGCTTGTGCGAACGAAGATGAGAACACCTCCGCCGCGGGCGTCTCCGTCTCGGTCGCGTCTGAAGACTCGGTAGCCGTCGAGGCGAGGGGGAAGGGACTTGCTCGAGAGCCATGTCTCTTGTAGGAGCAGGATGTCCGGGATCCTCGGAGACATGTTGGCGACCCCTCGGCTGATACTATTGGTACCGCCAGGGATGGACTCCCTTGCCCAAAATGATCGGCAGTTGAACGACACGATCAAAAGGATGCTATCGGGGTCAAAGGGTGCAGCGGCAGCGGGGGTACTGGCGGTGCGCCTCCGCCGCCGGCCGCGACCCGGCGGAGGGGCCGGCTCCCGGCGCGAAGCAGTATTGGTGTTGGCTGCTCGCGGTGGTGCGCCAGGGGTGGGGGGTGGACCGGCCGGATGGGCGCGGTGGTGGGCATCGGGGGGGGTTACCCCTCGATGCGGAGGCGACTGCCCTCAGTGCTGTGATAGGAGCGGGGGGCTGTAATCAGGCAACGACCCGTCGAAGCTCGGCCCGTCGCCCGGGAGAGCCAACGACCCCCCTTCAGTCGAACGTGCTCCGGCGGGGGGCGAGGGTTGCTGTTGGGGCAGAAGCCCAGTTGGCGGCGTTGCGTTACTGGCCGGGGACCGCCCGGCTCCCCTCGGACCCTGCGGGGTGAGGCTCTCGGGAGCGCTGCGGGATCGCGGGGGGGGATATTCCGCAAACGGACTTCTGCCCCGGCCCGCGACGGTGGCTCTGGTGGCGAGGGCGGGGTCAGGAGTTTGCGGTTGATCCGCCCGAAGCTCGGGGGTGCATTGGGGTCGGGGCGGCTCGGCTGTGGGCGGCAGGGGCGCTGGTTCCACAGCGGGACGTGCCGATCGTTTCCGCAGCAGAGACCTCTCCCGTGCAGCACGCTCGGCCGTGTCCTTGGTGTTGGGTCCCTTCCCAGTCTTCAGGGCCGACCGGGGCTTAGCGGGGGAAGGGGAATGGGTAGCGGGGGTGGTACCAGGGGCAGCGGAGTGTCGTGTGGCTGCGGCGCCTGCAGCAAAGGTTCGGCACTGTCAACTGGTAGATCCACCTGCGTCCGGGACACCTGCTCGGAACTGGTTTCGGGCTGGGGGGGGAGGGTAGCCTCTCCCTTACAGAGCTCAGCTTCGTGGTCTGCTGACCTGTCCCGCGCTTTCTTCCGCAGCACAACCTTCGGGCGGCGGTCCAGGTCATGCCCGCGAGCGGGCAGTTCGCCCCGCAGTGTGTCGAGGGCAACGCTTTGGAGCCTGACCGCCGCGGCTAAATCGCGGAAGGGGCCCTCCATCTCCGCGCCGCGCTTTTGGATGTCGGCGGCAAGCTCCGAGCGGGTGCTCGAGAGTGCCGCGCCCTGCGCTCGGATCTCCTCGGAGAGGCCGGCAACCTTGCTGTAGACCTCATCCGAGATCATGCGGAAGCCGGAGAGCAAGTCGACCTCGGTCTTGGCCACCGCGTCTCGGTATCCAGCCTGCATTTGCGCAGACAAGGCCTGGAATTGGCCCAAGGCTGCAGCAAGAGCGTCCGTCTGCGAGACGTCAGTTGTGCCGGGAGGGGGAATAGGCTGGGGGGCCGCTGGGGGGGGCGAGCAAGGCCTAACCTCCTCGCTACTCGAGCTCACAGCGTCGACATCCATAGCCGGCTCGTCGTCAGGGAAGTCGGCTGCCGCGATGGTGAGGCCGCCAGCCAGGGGTTTGCCTCTCGGGGGTTCTGTTTGTTCGCCGAGGAGGCGAAGGCCGTCGACGATGCGTTGTGCAACGGCCGCACCGTGTAGCCTGGTGAGGTCGGCGAGCGACAGGGGCGGTGGGGAACAGCTGTTCGGTTGGCTGGCCGAGGTGGCAGACGGGGCGCGGAAGCTGTCGGAAAGGCGTGGGGAGTTGTCGGTTTGGGCCGGCTCGAGCGGGCAGCGGGGGATGCGCTTGAACCTGAGTGTGGGGCCCTGAGCGGTCCGTAGGGTATCCGTCCCGGGGAGCGTCTCCGACTTCACCACCCAGGTGAGAAAACGTCCGCCCTTTCGCGTGCGGAAGAGCGGCGTGACGCCCCAGCCAAGGTCGCGGAGGTTGCGACTTAGCAGACCCCCGTTGGTGCGGCATGGTACACCCTGTACCTCGAAATAGCCGATGGGTGGGGGCAAGGGGGGCAGCTGGGCAATGGCCCGCTTGTAGTCAGCAGCCTTTACGCGGATCCCCAGTGCAGCTCGGCAGAAGGTGAGACCCCAGTGGAGGTCAGGGATGCTGCTCGCTAGGTCCTGGGCCTCGTTCACGGGGATCTCACCGAGGTTAATGACCCGGTACTCGTGGTCGTTAGCAAGCGGCTCGAAGAAGACGGTGCCGAATCCACTCGACTTCAGGGTGGCCTCGCCCAGAACAGCAGGTACCGCAAATGTGGCGCGGACAAACGTGTTCAGGCTGTCCTTGGACAGCTCTCTGTCCGCAGTCACTCCCCAAATGCCGTTGATCTCCTGGCGGTCAACAGCCCAGTGGAGGCGCGTGCGGGCAAGAGCGTGCGCGTGCTGCTGCACCTCGCTCCAAGGGGTGTCGGGCATCGGCATGGTGGCTCGGAAACGGGCCTCAGGAGCTTCCCAACCAGGGTACAGCCCGTCGACGGCGCCGGGGACGGCAGAGTGGGAGGCAGAGGCGGAGGACGCGCTAGGACCATAATCGTCCCGTTCCAGCGGGCGTTGGCCCTTGCCCCTACCCTTCGAACCGCAGACCTCGTGTACAACCGTACCCGAGCCGCGGCCAGATACCCCAGCCATGGAGCCCCGCCCGGAAGGTACGCTCGGGCGCCCGCTCGAACCTATCCCTCGTCCTTGCCCTTGGCGGCTGCCAAACCCCGATCGCTTGCCCCCGAGTACAGACGGCAGGATGCTGAGTGACGGCGAGAGCCCGGCATCGAAGCCGATCTCCCGAAGCGGCGTGTCGAGGGGAAGTGGTGCTCCGCAGCCACGAACCACTCGGACGCCGGGACAAAGGAGGAGCCCGCGCCCCTCGAGGACATCGTCGAGCCGATCATCGAGGTTGGCGGTCAGACAGTGCCGCTTCCCGTCGACACCGGTGACGATGAAAGAGGACGAGCTTTCACATCTGGCCGGGGGCGAGACGTCTGGAGTAGCCATGGGCGACGGAGGGGTGACCAGCGCGGGCGTGTGTGTTGTTCGGGCAACCGCAACCGAAACAAATGAGAACCAGGGTGCACAAGAGTGGATGACAAGCACGTTACCGGAGAGAGTAGCACATAGCCCCCGGCGCGCACTCCGACGCCGGTCAGCCGCCCTTTGCAACCTCCGTTGCCTTGCTGACTGACTCCGCAGTACGGAACGAGGGGGCTGTGGAAGGCCTGGGAGGCAAGGCGCGACGATGGCGTTGGTGAGGTCGGAAAGGACCGGCCGTTGGTCTTGAGGCGACCAGACAGTGTCAGTGGCTGTGATCGCGGATGGCCGAGTGCGTGGTCGGTCTTCACGGCAACCGACTGCGGGGAACGAGCCGCGGTGCTCGTGTTCGTACCTGCCGTCAGCACCAAGAGGCGAGGAGTGGGCGGTTTCTGGCGGGTGTGCCGTGTATGGGCGCTCGTCGTCAGTGACCATGGAATTTGGCAAGCACCGCGAATACCAAGGACTGCGATTGACATTGAGCGTGCCAGCGGCGCAGTAGGCAGGCCTGTTGTGGCAGTTTTCGGATGGCCGAATCAATGCAGAGGGTGTAGACCCAGCGTTCACAAAGCACTGTACGTACCATGTGCACGGTGCGGGAGCTGCTGTCTGTGGGACGGCGGACGGCGGCGCGTCTGTTGTGCCTGCAGCCATTCGCGCGACGACCGAGCAGGTTGCAACCGACACGTCGGAGATCGTGGCGGCGAAGTTGGTGGAGAAGGAGCCGGCGACTTCGAGTAATTTGGCCCCTCGGGGCGCGACCCGGGCCCGTACGACTACTGGAGCCTCATGCACCACGGGCTGCAGGTGACCCTCGCTGTGGAACTCGACAAATCCGTCTTCTTCGCCACGTCCACGCCGGAAGGCAGCACCGTCAGCGATAGCGCGGCAGCGGTCGGCGGCACGTTCCGACTTCGACCAGATGTTGCTTTCGTTGAGGGTCACGTACCCGTCCCTGTCGTTCCTCGTGTTCTCGCGCGAGAGGCCCAGGGCGTGCGCGGTCACATGAGCGACCCAACCTTGGTAGCGGATAGTCCGGATGTTGACTTCGCTGACGCAGCCGGAAGTTCCGACCGGCGCGTCACACCGGCTGGCGTCCGAGACGAAGACCATGAACGGCTCCTCGCACGTGAAGGGGCTGCTGCACTTCGTGAACCGGATGCACGTCTCCTCTTCCCAGTTGGCCACGGCCCACGAGATCCGGTCGTCGTCGTCCTGGAGGTAGTACGCCGCCGGGTTCGAGTCAGCTGGTGTTGGCAGGTTCGGCGGTTGCGGCGGCCCGTCGGAAAGGGTGAACAGAGGCGGGCGCGGGTGTGTCAGTATCGCGTCAGGTGCAGACCCAGCGTCCATCAAGCACTGCGAGTACTGCGGGACGGCGGTCGACGGCGCATCTGCCGTCGGCACGACGGTGGGGCCCGCTGCCACTCGCACGACGACCAAGCACGTTGCAACCGGGACGTCGGAGATCGTGGCGGCGAAGGTTCCGACAGGCGCGTCGCACCGGCTGGCGTCGTAGTCGCCGCCGTCGGGTGGTGTTGTGCACAGGTTGGTGATCTCATGAGCGACCCAACCTACCGACGTGATGGTTGTTGGCCTCGTCAGCGGAACTTCGATGGGCTCGGTGTCGTTTCCATGCTGGTCGTCCGAGCGTTCGATCCACCACGGCGGCGTACCAACGCTGCTGACAATTGACGTGTCGTGCATGGTCTCGTTGAGGAACTTCCAGTTCATAAGGTCCGTCGACGTGTGGCAGCCGATCCCCTCGCTCAAGGCACACGGACTCTGCTTCAGGGACGTTCCGATCCAGCACGACACTTCGCAGTTGGACGTCACAAACGGCTCAGTGACGGAGAACTCGGCTTCGACGAGCAGCAGGAGGCCGAGGCAAATGCACGTCAGCACTGCGATCGGCCACCTTTTCTTCACTTCGGGCGGTACACAGACCGAGTGTGATAGCGGTTTTCCCATTTTCCCTCCCAACAAAACTCCCATACCAATAAATCGGGCCAATAAAGTACAGTACAGAAAGTTTTTTTTTTTGGAGCGCGGGACACTGTACAAGCCATGTTGATACAGCGGGGCTGCCGGTATCCGGTTGCTTCCGGAGCGGTAGTCCAAAAAAATGCTTCTTCAGCACACAGTGAACGCCAGTCTCACTGCGACCTGGGCTGGCCTGCTAGCGAGCAGGTCCGACCAGGTAAAAAAACCCGCGATGCAGTGACACTACCCCCTGCAACAGGGTGGACCGCTTCGTCCGGTCGCGCCCCGCCAGATGAAATGACTATTCTTGCCACCCCTTGGGCTACCTGAAAGCTCAATTGGTGGAAGAAGTCCTGGCAGGCGGCCGAAGCGGTCCGGTCTTCACGGAGGGCGCTTTTGCGGGCTATTTGCCGCAACTCCGTGAGTGCTCCAGGACACCACGCTCCGAAGGTGTCCACGACTAGCGGGACAGCGAGCCATTCCCGGGGGTTTGGCTCGTTGTCGATGATGCCGCGGTACTTGCCTTCTTTGACAGCTGTTGCGTAGGCTGTCGCCGCCCCCCCTGGCTTCTCCGCTGCCCTTTTAGCGTACTGGGGATTCGATGGCTGCAGGGGGAAGGTGACGGCGACATCTAACACAACGGTGGTGCCGTCCCGGACATAGCTGATGTCCGGGCGCTTCCGCTCCGTGTTCGAAAACACGGGGCGCTCGACCGCCGGGGCCAGCAGCCCGCGGCGGGCGAAGTCAGCGATGACGTCGCGGAGTGCATTGTGCATTCTCGTCCGGCGGCCGCCGGAGAAGCAACTACGCGCGTGCACTCCGTCGACGTCTGCCGAGCCTGTCCCGCAGAGGCGACAGATGCTCGGCGTGGGGGCGATGGGCAACCCGAGCCGAAGCCGGATGGCCACCGCGAGCTCCGCGGGGGATAGCCACAGCCTGGGGTCTGCTTCAGCGTTGCCGTAAAGCCACGCGGACGCATGTTGGCCGGAGCAGCTTTGGATCCGCGCCCGGATTTGGACCTGCTTCAGGGCCAGCGCCGACCCTTGGAGCTGGCCTGACCTGCCCAGCTCCTCAGTCATCGAGATGATGAGGGCCTTGCGCCGCTCGTCATGAACCGTCGCGGACCACACTTTCTGTCCACGCCCCCCGTAGTTATCCCGTGCCTGCAGAACGTTCTGGATCTTCTCCAGGACGGAATCAAAGGGTGCAAGGCGCGGGTCTTCAAGGGACGCTAGAAAGGTGTCGTCCTCGTCGAGAAGCATGGCGTGCGGCAGGACGTAGGGGGTCACCAGGGACGACAGGCAAGCCTCGCCGTCAAAGGTGGCCGCGATGTGCGCGATCGCCGCTGTGTCTGCACAGGAGTGCAGGCCCAGGCCGCCCAGCCTGACGGGAAGGGAAGCCAGGGCCCAGGCGGATGCGTCCGTCTCGATGCCCGTGATCGTCGCCAGGCAAGACTGCGTGGCTAGATCGATGCCAGCGAAGTCGAAGACGGCCCCCACTGCGCGCATGAGGTGAACGACGCTGACGAAGCCGGCGCAGAACTTCAGCAGTGTCAACGCCACATGCGCATCCGGGAGGGAGGCGATCATCCGCATCTTCCTCTCGGCGCCTTTGGCCGCTTCTTCGACGAAGACGCGCATCTTCTCGGGGGACCCGCAGGGGACGCCAAGGTGCTGAATCTCGTCCAGCGGACAAGTCTCGATGCCTTGCAGGGCCTCGGGGATTGTGGCGCCGGGGCCGACGGACAGCCTGCATTTTCCCCGGTTCAGGCTGAGCCCGACCGCTGTTGCTCTGTCCTCGAAGTCCCGCAGCCAGCGGCCGAGGGAGTCGAGCTCCCCCCCGGCCGCCCCGTCGTCGAGGAAGAACGTCAGGAGGTCAAGCTCCGCCTGACCCAGCGCCCCCTCAGGGGCGCCCCGGGTTGCCGAGGACCCTGCCGGTGGCGGCGACGCTGCTGGGTCCCCCGAGCCTGGGGCCTGTGCCGGCACTGAAGGGGTGGGCTGCCCCCCGATGGCGTCGGGAGGCTCCGGCTGACCGGAGTCCCGTGCGGGCGTCGCGAGGGCAGAATCGGCGGGCGCCTGCGACGAAGCGAGGGCCGCGGGGACGGGCGGCTGTTCCTCGGGGCTCGGCGGAACAACGACATCGTGCAAGGCGAGGCTGAAAAGCAGCGGTCCCAAGGGGTCTCCTTGTTGGACTCCGCACTCGGAGGAGATCCCCCGGTCGCCCACCACTAGCGCGGAGTGTTTCTCGTACGCTGCCAATGCGTACCCCAACAGCTGGGGGGCGTGACGGTTGACACTGCGGATGATCGCTTCCCGCCGAAGCATGTTGAAGGCGTTCGCGAAGTCGATCTGCAGTATCCCCCGGTCCGTCACGTCTCTGTCGCGGTACAGGGCCGCGACCCTGCGAATGGCGTGCACGCCTGCGTCGGCCCCCGCCTTGACACTGACGCCGACTTGCCCACTCCGCAGGAGGACGTTCGCCCCCAGGTCCTTGATTGCCCGGTCGGATGCGAGGACCTTGCCGGCCACCCGGCGCAGAATCTCCCCACATGCAATGGGCCTGATGCCGCCGGACTTCTTAACCAACGGGACGAGCCTCGCCCCGAACAGGTACGGCCGGGCGGCTGCAGCCACTCTACCGGAAGAGAGGGCCCAGACCGCGTCTGCCACTGCCTCTTTAAACGACCCGGAAACGTCCCACAGGTCGAGGAGGTGCTGCGCAGACAGGCCGGACGGGCCGGCGGCGGTGCCTTTCGGCATCTTCTTCAGCACCCGGCGGATGACGCCCGGGGAAGGTCTCGCAACGGCCACGGGCCGCAGGCTGCGGTCGTCAGGCAGCTCGGGGGCTGGGGGGTGCAGTTCCATAAGGGCCGCCAGCGTGGCGTCGTCCGCCGGAGCAGTCTGCGCCGCGGAAAGCGCAGAGACGGCCCGCGAGTAACATCGGTCGCGGGCCCGCCGGAGGACCTGCCTCACAGTGGCCCCGTCCAGGTCGTCCACGGACTCGACATCCGTTTGCAGCTCGAGCCTGTTGTCGGCGTCGTCTGCAACCGGGTAGGTTCGCCGGCGCGCGCGGCGATCGGCCTTCCCGGCTGAGACGGCCCGGGCCTCATCCCACAGGGTGTCCAGCTGCCCGGCCCTCCAAAGGCGGACGCGGCGGCGGAGGGCCTCCGTCACCGCTTTCCGCCCCCCCCGGTGGGTGGCCGCGAGGACGAGGGGGGCGAAGGCGTACGCCCGCAACCACCCGGCATCATCGGTGGCTGCCCTGAGGACGGTCTCGAAGAGAGCGGAGACCTGCGGCTTTGCGGCTGCCGGCACCCGTTCCAGAGTGCGAATGCCGGCAGTCGCAACCTCTTCGAACGTGAAGGGGATTGCTCCCCCCCGATGGCCGTCTTGGCCCGCGGCCCTGGGAGCGCCCCCGGATGGCTCCACGGGAGTCCGAGGCGGGATCGCCGCCGGCTCCCTCCCGCCAGCCACGGCTTCCCGGTAGGCCTTGGAGCAGGGGCACCACATCCGGTGTCTGCCTCTCCGTTCCCCGGTCGTGCGGCAGATGCAGACGGGCGCAGGTGCCCCCTGCGACCCCGCTGCGCTCTGCAGACTGGCCGGTGCCGGTTCAGCGACCGTGGGGGCCGGGTCCTGAGCGTCGCTGGCTGCCGGCCCTGGGTTGGGGTGGATGTCCCCATCCACGCAGAGGTCGTCGCCGCCCCGTCCTCGCGAGAGGACGCGGACGGCCTCGGGGCCGCACCCTCCAGAGGGGCCCCCCGGCAGCGGCCCCGGGTGGCGCTGGACGTCCCCGTCATCGCAGGGGTCGTCCCCCCCCCTTCCCAGGGAGACGTGCACGTGGGGGGGCGCTGGGGCGTGGGCGGCCCGGACGCTGTCCGGGAAGAGGACAGGCGTCAAGGACGCGGAGGACGAAGCCGGGGGACTTCGCCTCGCCGCCGTGCCTCTCCCCCGGCCGGCCGAAGCAGGGGCCGGTCCCGAAGGGCTGCGCCGCCCAGCCGCCAGCCGAGCGGCCAAGGCCCGGGCCGCCGCCGCTATACCGGCGCCCCGGCCTCGCCCCATACCCGCGAACGACTTCCGCCTGACGGAGGCCGGAGTCCCCACTGGCGACCGGGACGCGGGGCGCTTAGCAGGGGTACCCGGTGTTCCGCAAACAGCGTTCAGCAAGTTCTGACAAGCTTGGCTGACGGGTGGGCGCGGGTCTGGCGAGCAGGCTGCCCCCGCCGGGGTGTGAGCGTTGCCGCCCGGCCCGGCCGCCGTCTCTGACGGCCCTCCCGGCCCCGGCGCGGGGGGACTGGGGCACGGGAGGTGCGCCCCCTCCCAAGCACTGCCCCCTGTCGGGAACGACGCTTCCGACGGTGTGCCCCACGTTAGGCCGGAAGGGGGCGTCTCCCATCCGGCGAGGGGGTCTTCGGCGCTGTGGGGCTGCTTGCGGCGCCTGGCCGCCGGCGTGTCGACCGGCGAGCGCGACGCCGGGCGTTTGTCGCCGGGGACCAAGCCAGCCCCCGAAGTGCCGGGCTCGACCCCCGGGGACGGGCCGTTCCGGGCAGGCCCGGCCCCCGCGACCGGCGGCAAGCCGGCTCCGGAGCCCCCCTCTCCGGGGCTGGCTTCCGCTGGGGCCGCGGCCAGGCCGGACCTGTCGTTCGCGGCCGACCCGTTCCCGAGGCCGGCCTCCGAGGGTGCCTCCGGTTGACCGGGTTCGGCGCTCGCGTCCGGCGCGTCGCTCGCCGGCTGGCCCGCCTGCGACGAGCCGCCCCCGGGCCCCCCGTTGCCGGAGCCGCCCCCGTCGCGGCGTTCGTCGCCTCCGCCGTGGCCCCCCCCGTCGCCCGACGTGCCCGACTCCGAATCGACATCAGAGTCCGACTCGTCGGAGTCCGGGAAGGGCTCAGCCGTCGAGGACCCGCCGGGCGCAGTCGGGTCCGCGGCGTGACGGAACCGACGACGCTCCCGCCGGAGCTTACGCTCCGCGGTCTGGGCGTCGGCTGCCCCGACGCCAGCCCGCCCCGCCGGCGCTCCGGCGGGTTCGACCTGGTCGGCCACCCCGATAGCGTCGGGGGAACCAGCCTGGTCTGCCACGTCGCGAGCTGCGCCGGCTGCGACCGGGGCGGCCTCCCTGTGGGGCGCGGCGAGACCCACCGGGTCGCCCTCGCCACACGCGGCGGCGGGGACCACCTGGTCAGCCCCGCCTAGCCCGGCAGGGACCGCCTCACCCCCCACGTCCCCGGGCAGCGACAGTGCCCTGGGCCGGGACGCAGGCGGAGGCAGGCTCACGTCCCGAGGGGAAGCAGGGGACGACGCCGTCCTGTTCGACGCGCTGACGAACAGGACACGGTCGCAAGCGGGGGCCATGGATGCCTCGCGCTCGAAACCGGCCCCCTCTCCCTGCTCCGCCCCCCTCGTAGCAGGGTGAGGGGCGGCGGGGCCCGCCTGCAGGACGGGCTGGAGCGGGGCCCCGAAAGGGCCCGGTGCCGCGAACGGGAAGCCCTGTTGGGGGCCACCCTGAGCCGGCTGGGCCTGGGGCCTCTCCGCCTGCCACCGCAGGCAGAGCTCGCGCATGTGGCGGAGGCCCCCGTCTCCCACCGCCACATGGGCCACGACGAGCGAGTCGCGGCCCTGGGTCACGGCATCCTTGCGATGCCGGGCCCGGTGCTGGGCTTCCTCCCCGGCGGTGGTGCTGAGCCTACCGCACACGAGGCAAAGAGCCTCCACCGGGGTAGGGGCCCAGCTGTTGAACTCGCGGAGGAGCTGGGCTTCCAGCTCCTCCGCGCGTTCTTGCGCCCGGCGGACCTCCCGCCGGGCGGCCAGCACCTGCGGGAGCAGCGGGCCCTCCGGCAGGTCGTCGTCCGCGTACGGGCCCGCGGCCTGTACGCCCTGGCTGCGCCGAGCTGGCGCAGCCGTCGACCGCGTTGCCTGTTGTGTTGGTTGATTGCGAGGGGGGTGGAAGGAACGGTTGGGGTATTGGGGGTGAACAGGAAAGCGTACCTGCCCCGGGCGCGGGTGCCGATTCGGGCACCTGGCGTCCCTGCATCTGCCCCGCTGGAAGGCCGGGCAGACCGGGAGAAGCCGGTGCACGTACCGGCACTGCACCCGACGGCAGCCCGCGCGTCGGAAGTTGAAGTCCCTGCAGACTTCACCTTCCCGCGCGGATTGCGCCGGGTGCACCCGGGCCCGGGGGACGGCTGCGGCGTCATCGGCGGCGGCGGCGGCGGCGTCGTCAGCGTCGGCGGCGGCGGCGTCGTCAGCGGCGGCGGCGTCGACAGCGGCAGCGGGAGAGCTCCGCCTGAGCGCCTCCGCAAACGAGCGGGGCAGCGGAACCGGGCCAGCGGACGCGGCGGCGTCCGCACTCCTACCGGCGGCAGGGGCCGCCTGCCCCTGACCACCCGGTGGCGTCCGGGGGGGCCGATCCCCCCCCGGGGACGGCGGCATTTTCTCAACGGGTTTTTTTTTTTTTTTTTTTTTGCGCACCGCAGGTGTGAAATGTGGCCCGTCGATCCCGTGCACCGCAACTGGCTTGGCGTGCGGTGTTGGCGTAGTTGGGAGTAGGTTTGTTGGTTCGGCTTTCTGCGTCGTCGCTCTGGGTCGTCCTGGCGCTGGCGGCTTGGCTGCTGGTCCGCGAGGCTCCGGTGCCGCCGGCTCCTCGCGAGGTGATGTGATCGCATTGTTCGGTGCTGTCGTTTGGTAGTCGGCTGGTACCGCTGCTTGTTCCGCTCTTCCGTCGGCCTCTCTCATGCCTACGTAGTTTTCGAGAGAGAAGTATGGCGGGACGGAGGCGTGAGCGGAGTGTTGAGCCGTGGTGTCTCCGGTCGCTCGCACTAGAACCATCAACTGTGCCGCCAGCCTCACGCATTCCACGATGTGGTCGCTTTCCTCCTGTCTTACACGTCGCTGAGCGAGTTTGCGGTCGTATTCCCGCAGGACTCGGCGTTGCCCTCTGGTGACTGAGCGGAGTAGGACGCATCGGGGAGCAAGATACAGCGGCGTGGGTGCGGGGCGACGCGGTTGGCTCCTTGGGCGTCGTGGGTTGGTGTTGTGAGCATCTGTGGAGGTCACGCTGGACGGTCGTTCTGGAGGTACCCAATCGCGGACCGGCTCCGCGTATGCGTCGTCCCCGTTCGGCCGGTCTCGTTGCTCGTAGTCGTTGTCTTCATTGCTCATCGTGCTGGCGACAGCGGCACCCGACGCCCTCTTCTCGACGGCGGCGTTGTTGCACAGCGGTCCACCCTGTTGCAGGGCTGCATCGCGGGTTTTTTTACCTGGTCGGACCTGCTCGCTAGCAGGCCAGCCCAGGTCGCAGTGAGACTGGCGTTCACTGTGTGCTGAAGAAGCATTTTTTTGGGCTCCCGCTCCGGAAGCAACCGGATACCGGCAGCCCCGCTGTACCAACATGGCTTGTACAGTGTCCCGCGCTCAGTGATTTATATATGGGTCTGGGGCTCGGGGCCACCCCGAGCGCGAAAAAAAAAAATCGACTTAATTTTGGGCTGGGGGTTGGGGTAGGGCCGGGTCGCTACCAACCGGGATCAGCGGGGGTGAGGGACGAAGCCATGGCGAAGTCATGGCGAAAGCCATGGCGAAGCCATGGGGGCAGGAAGAGTAAAACGGAGGCGGGGAAAGAGGAGGCAGGAGGGCCAGGGGCGGAGGGCCAAAGGGGGTGGTGGGAGGCGAGACGTTGACTACCAAGTCTAATTAAATTTGGGATCGGAAATTGAACGTTGACTACCAATTCTAATTAAATTTGGGATCGGAAATTGGACGTTGACTACCAATTCTAATTAAATTTGGGATCGGAAATTGGACGTTGACTACCAATTCTAATTAAATTTGGGATCCGAAATTGGACGTTGACTACCAATTCTAATTAAATTTGGGATCGGAAATTGGACGTTGACTACCAATTCTAATTAAATTTGGGATCCGAAATTGGACGTTGACTACCAATTCTAATTAAATTTGGATTCAAAATTGAACGTTGACTACCAATTCTAATTAAATTTGGGATCGGAAATTGGACGTTGACTACCAATTCTAATTAAATTTGGATTCAAAATTGAACGTTGACTACCAATTCTAATTAAATTTGGGATCGGAAATTGGACGTTGACTACCAATTCTAATTAAATTTGGATTCAAAATTGAACGTTGACTACCAATTCTAATTAAATTTGGGATCGGAAATTGGACGTTGACTACCAATTCTAATTAAATTTGGATTCAAAATTGAACGTTGACTACCAATTCTAATTAAATTTGAGATCGGAAATTGGATGTTGACTACCAATTCTAATTAAATCTGGATTCAAAATCGAACGTTGACTACCAATTCTAATTAAATTTGGATTCAAAATTGAACGTTGACTACCAATTCTAATTAAATTTGAGATCGGAAATTGGATGTTGACTACCAATTCTAATTAAATTTGGATTCAAAATCGAACGTTGACTACCAATTCTAATTAAATTTGGATTCAAAATTGAACGTTGACTACCAATTCTAATTAAATTTGGATCGGAAATTGGACGTTGACTACCAATTCTAATTAAATTTGGGATCGGAAATTGGACGTTGACTACCAATTCTAATTAAATTTGGATTCAAAATTGAACGTTGACTACCAATTCTAATTAAATTTGAGATCGGAAATTGGACGTTGACTACCAATTCTAATTAAATTTGGATTCAAAATTGAACGTTGACTACCAATTCTAATTAAATTTGGGATCGGAAATTGGACGTTGACTACCAATTCTAATTAAATTTGGATTCAAAATTGAACGTTGACTACCAATTCTAATTAAATTTGGATTCAAAATTGAACGTTGACTACCAATTCTAATTAAATTTGAGATCGGAAATTGGACGTTGACTACCAATTCTAATTAAATTTGAGATCGGAAATTGGACGTTGACTACCAATTCTAATTAAATTTGGATTCAAAATTGAACGTTGACTACCAATTCTAATTAAATTTGGATCGGAAATTGGACGTTGACTACCAATTCTAATTAAATTTGGATTCAAAATTGAACGTTGACTACCAATTCTAATTAAATTTGGATCGGAAATTGGACGTTGACTACCAATTCTAATTAAATTTGAGATCGGAAATTGGACGTTGACTACCAATTCTAATTAAATTTGGATTCAAAATTGAACGTTGACTACCAATTCTAATTAAATTTGGATCGGAAATTGGACGTTGACTACCAATTCTAATTAAATTTGGGATCGGAAATTGGACGTTGACTACCAATTCTAATTAAATTTGGATTCAAAATCGAACGTTGACTACCAATTCTAATTAAATTTGAGATCGGAAATTGGACGTTGACTACCAATTCTAATTAAATTTGGATTCAAAATTGAACGTTGACTACCAATTCTAATTAAATTTGGATTCAAAATTGAACGTTGACTACCAATTCTAATTAAATTTGAGATCGGAAATTGGACGTTGACTACCAATTCTAATTAAATTTGGATTCAAAATTGAACGTTGACTACCAATTCTAATTAAATTTGAGATCGGAAATTGGACGTTGACTACCAATTCTAATTAAATTTGAGATCGGAAATTGGATGTTGACTACCAATTCTAATTAAATTTGGATTCAAAATCGAACGTTGACTACCAATTCTAATTAAATTTGAGATCGGAAATTGGACGTTGACTACCAATTCTAATTAAATTTGGATTCAAAATCGAACGTTGACTACCAATTCTAATTAAATTTGGATTCAAAATTGAACGTTGACTACCAATTCTAATTAAATTTGGGATCGGAAATTGGACGTTGACTACCAATTCTAATTAAATTTGTACCGACGGCTGCGCTGCCATGAGCGGCCTGTATGAGGGCGCCTGTTCGCATGTGCGTCGCTTCATGTGCCCTTTTATAATTTGGGTATGGTGTTTGGCGCACCTTTTCAACCTCGCATGTGTGAGTGCCGGAGACGACATTCCTGTGGTTGTTTCCTGTTTCTCGTTCGTTAAAAATGTGTTTGTCTACTTTCGGCGCGGAAGGGGGGACACACAGGCCAAGGTGCGTGCATTCAAAGAAGCCAAAGAGGATGTCAGGCGCATGCATGAGGTCGCGGATAACTTTTTCTTTTTCCGCTCTCTCGAGTTGGTGGAAGTGGGAGACACTCGTTGGGTGTCACATTTTCGAGCTGCATCCACACTCGTGACCACGCTGAAGACATGCATGCACGCCGTGTTTTCCTTGTCTTGTCACGGTGAACAGGCATTGCGCACCGAACTTAATAATTCGGTTCTCGTTGCATTGTTTCTTCTTTCAGTTGCATCTCCTATCCTGTCACGCTTCAGTGCCCAGTTGCAACGTGCGGACTTGTGCTGGGCAGAGGTTGGGTACCTAAAGGGGTTCTATGTGAACGAGCTCAAGACCCTAATGGATAGCCCAACAAAGTTTCCTGAGTACAGCTCCTGCCATTTGCAAATCAACTGGGCGAAGCCTGCCGACTGGGGAACACCATCCGTCACACACGAGTTTGTGGAGCAGTTTCACATGCAAATAGGAAAAACGTTCATCGACTCTCTTATCAAGGCAGTGGACAAGAGGCTGAGCGGGTTGCCGGTCCTGCAGGCTGCAGGGCCTTGGGGTATTTGACCCCCGTGGTCGCCACTTCAAGCGGGCTTTTCAAGACGTTTCCCTTCATGGAACGACACCGGAAGTTGTTGCCCGCATCCAACCGGGAAACCTAGAGGCGCTCGAGGGAATGCTCGAAGCTGCCCTGGACCACTTCGGGACCGAAAAAACAATGGCCGTTGAAAACGCTGCAGGAACGGTGGCTGAAACCGAGACCCCCGCATTTTTTGACGAGGGTACGATAAGCGACACCCGCACGGAGTTTCCTTCTGCCCTTGTGGAGTTTGCTCGAATACAGGCAAGTGCCCCCAAGACTTCGTTCACAGAATACTGCAAGGAATTCCTGAACAACCAGGCATTGCGATTACAGTACCCCCACACTACCCGCCTACTTCGCATTGCCCTTGTGTTGCCCCTCGGAACAGCATCTGTTGAACGCTTGTTTTCAAAGGTCAAGCTCCTCCGAACCTACCTTCGGAACAGGCTTGCAAACAAAACTGTCCGCATGTGCCTGTCTGTGTCTTACAACGCCCCGAAGATCACAGAGGAGTTCCTCGATTTGCTTCTGAGGGAGTACCTTGCGACTCCTCCAAGGCCCGAAGGTAACGAGAGCGAAGAGGACGATGACAATATTTCGTACACCAATGTGCGAAGAACACGACTGCAATTTGCGAAGATTTCGGTCTACTTCGAAGCGGCGAAGGCCATTCTGGCTTGGAGATCGCGCAGGGAGCAGAATCCTGTGTCTTTGGTCTAGTCTTTCGGCCTACCTCTTTTTCCAAGCGGACCAAGCGCCCCCCCAGCGACCCTTGATCGTCGTTGCTTCCTTTTCTACACCGTCATCCCTTCTTTCCAGTGTCGTTCACTCCAAGCTGGGCGGTCAGAGGTAGCATGACGACAGAAGCTCACAGCATGCTATCAGAAGTAGCAGTACTAGAGGCAGTAAATACAGCCTTTGATACGCTCATCCCGAAGGGGAGAGAAGCTCTGAGGTTGGGCTGGTATGTTGGACTGGGCTGGGCTGGGTTATTGGGCTGGGCTGGGCTGGGCTGGGCTGGGCTGGCTGGGCTGAGCTGGTATGTTGGACTGGGCTGGGCTGGTTATTGGGCTGGGCTGGGCTGAGTTGTTGGGCTGGGCTGGGCTGGGCTGTTGGACTGGGCTGGGCTGGGTTATTGGGCTGGAGTTGTTGGGCTGGGCTGGGCTGGGCTGAGTTGTTGGGCTGGGCTGGGCTGGGCTGGGCTGGTATGTTGGACTGGGCTGGGCTGGGTTATTGGGCTGGAGTTGTTGGGCTGGGCTGGGCTGGGCTGGCACGGTGCCTGTTGACTACCAATTCTAATTAATTTTGGATCCGGGACAGGACCCCGAGGGGAAAAAGGACTTTTCTTCAGAGGAGCAAAAGCTATATAAATCCCTGCCCGCGCTCCAAAAAAAAAAAAAAAAAGGAGACGAATGCACAGCCAACTCCAACCAACTTGTGTGTGCGCGGAGCGGGACGCGGATCTCCAGCGGCGCAGCTTCGAGCATCCGTCGCGCCGTCGGCGTACCGCGTTCCGCGAACACTGCGACAGCCGTTGTCGGGAGAGCACGCGGGTTTGCCTCTACATTATGGGCACAAGCCCGTACTCGTGTTCTTCGGTCGTGTCCGGGGTATCGACAGGGCTGGACGCCACAAGGACTTGGAAGGGTGGAAGGGCGCCAGCTCTCTGTAAGTAAAAAAGGGCGAGCTCGGGGTGGACGAATAAGAAGTACCAGAGGGAGTCGATGGGTCCGCCTGGGTCCTTCTTTATCCGCCTTGTTACCTCAAGCCGCAGCGTGGTCCTGAGGGGAGCTGTAACGAAGGCTCGGCAGTGCACGAATAAGTGCAGCAGGGGGCTGGGCGAGCGAGCCCCGCAGATCGGGCACGGAAGGAAGTGCCACCGCCGCTCATCCGAACTGAGGGATACGTACGACGCAGAATAAAGCGTCATGATCAGGCGGTGGTGCCCGGTCCTCAGCTGGCGAATCTCTCGCTCCGCCCGCGCCGTGAGGTGACGGCGTCGAGGTATCGGCCGCCCGTGAACAATACGGGCGAACGGCGAGATGTTCCCGTGCTCGTCTGCACGCTCGAACGCACCCTTGGCACCTAATTCGCTGCTATCCAGTCGTAGGTACCGTCGATAGCGGCAGATTGCATCAGCGACGGTCAGCGGGTAGGGGTCAGGGTGAATCGCGGAAGAGTCTTCCGCAGCCTGACGGTGTGCGAGGGCCGCAGTTTTTGCGAGGTTGTCCGCCACGTCGTTGCCTTCAAGCCCGCAGTGCCCGTAGACGAACTGCAAGGTGGCTAGATAACCCCTTGCTTCCAGATCCGACAGGATCTTCCAGCACTCTATGGCGAGAGGCTCGACTTGGGCATGCGGGCCGGCACTCAACGTTTTGAGAAACGATTGGGAGTCGCTCAGGATGAGGATGTGGAGCGGGCGAGTCGTCAGCGCGAGATGCTGACTGTAGAACACCAGGGCCGAGTACAGGGCTACCTGCTCCGCGCGGTAGCTGTGCGCATATTTTCCGACCGGGAACGACCGGGTTGTCGTGCGCCGATCCCCGGCGGCGGTGAGCTTCATACCAGCGACGTTGCAGCAATCACTTGTTATATAACAAGCAATCACTTGTTATATAACAAGTGATCACTTGTCATATAACAAGTGACCACTTGTTACATCACTTGTTAGAAATATAACTAGTAATGTCCCAAAAAAAAACAGCTAACAAGTGCGTCGTGTGATGGATGGATGGATGGTTCTTAACAAGATGCCTGGGGGGGTACCAGGGGGGGGTTGGGCAACACTGAAAACGAGAACGAGGTAGAAACTCTGGTTTCGTCGCAATTTTTTAGTACTAACAATCTTGTGGGTTGCCCTTCAATGTATTGTGCAGGCTAAAAAGACGTAGGCAGCGTGTTTTGGGGGTTGATCAGAATTCCTTACCGGAATACACACAGGGTAAATACAAGTGGGAAAACGATCAACCGGCACGCACAAACAAAACGAAGCGCCTGTCTTTTTTGTGCATTTTTGGGTACCATTAACCTACCTGAGGTTTTCTGACGAAAAAGACGTTTATAGCTAAAAATAGCTAGCTGGCCAAATAGCTAGCTAAGTCTCACACTGCGAGT
Organism: Diplonema papillatum; assembly: GCA_030068145.1. Lineage (NCBI taxonomy): Eukaryota > Euglenozoa > Diplonemea > Diplonemida > Diplonemidae > Diplonema > Diplonema papillatum. The sequence continues at coordinate 21,629 of JAPJBO010001946.1, forward strand.
ATGGGCAAAAACTTAGATCTGTCTACCGTTAGTCAGCCCACCAGAGGCTATCCCCCACCCTGTGCATTGGGAAGGCGGGATTCGATGTTGTGTTTCTTCGCTGGTCCATGTAGCGGACCTTTTTCGACGAAGTTTTGCCCGTGATTAGCTCCGATGAAGAGATCCGTGAAATTTAGACCCAGGGATCAGAAGGTATGTGCGTGGTTCGTGGGTTTCTACAAGATGCAGGGCACCGGGCGTGAAAAGCACCAGGTTTACATTGGGAAGGACGGGAATCGATCCCCTGGTTGGTCCTCCGCGTTGGTTCACGCACCTTCCTGCGAAAAACAACTGATTCGTAGACTTGGCAACTCCTTCAGCCGGCTTTCACCCAGCTTTCTCGGACCCAAACTTGGGCTCAAAAACTTGGACCCAGAGTCGCGGCCAAGTTTTTTTTGGTCTAAATCCAATCATTGGACCCAAGTTTGGGAACAATTGGTCGCGACGATCGAGACGCGAAAGCCAACATCACGTGCGAAGAGTGCGAACCCGTGTGCAGGTCTCTTCTACCACGCCGGCGATGCACCGCCTGCGTGCTAACACAAACTTGGAGAACTTACTCTTGCCACGAGTCTTGGGCGCAAACTTGGGGAAGAGTAGGCACAAACTCAGGAAACCGTACTAATCAAGTTTTGGACCAGATTTAGGCCAAAACCCGTCCTGAAGGTTGTAGTATCGAGTCCCAGAAGTGACGATTTTTAGCGAATGTTCTATAAAATGGGCAAAAAGTTAAAAGCAGTTCTAGAATTAGCCCCCCACCCGCTATCTTAAACGATAGTGAGATCTAGATAACCTCAATTGCCTTCCGCTCGAAGTTTCACTAACGTCCCCAGGGGAAATGCCCCCTCCAGGTCAGCTTCTGGTGTATTCGTTCATTCGCTTGCCCCAGTCTCCCAACAGACCACGAGTTCGCTTTTCGTGGTTCGAGTGGTTTCTGCCAACTTGCAGCTAAGTGCAGCCAATTTCTGGGGTGAGTCACTGTCATCGGATGCATGGTCCGCGAGGATGGCATAGCTCGGCAGAGTGCCGCTCCTCTGCCCGCCGGGACAACCCGCGAGGGAGAGAGCAAGTGTGCCGAACCATTTGGCGGTTCCTGGGGCTCGTCAGACTCCACAGCGGACGTGTAGCGCGCACCGGAGACAAACAGTACGCGAGGCAAGAAGCGACACGGCGTGCAGAGGTAGTCGGCAGCCGCTCGTGCAGTCTATCGTCACAGATTGTTGCTGGAATTCAAGTTCAAAGTACTTACCACTACACCAGGTACTTGAACATACCCGTGACTCTGGCTCGGAGAAAGTAACCTTTTCGTGGCAGGTACAAAACAAAGTCATGGGCAAACTCGATATAAGAGTGGTTGGTGCCCGAAATCTTGTCGACCTGGATGTGTTCTCAAAGTCCGATCCGTATTGTGTGGTGACGTGTGAACGGAAAACGTACAAGACGCGAACGGTGAGCAACAACCTGAACCCCAACTGGGATGCGGCTTTCTCAATCGAAGTGGTCAATCCGACTACCGCCCTCATCGTGTGCGAGCTTTTCGACAAAAATACGTTCAGAGACAGCCGGATGGGGGCTGTTACCATCGCTGTCAGCACGCTCGCCCGCGGTCAGATACTGGATAGATGGTATCCTCTTCGGGGTACGAGATCTGGTGACTTGCATCTTCGCATCCAAGCTTTAGACTTTGGGTCACCTCCACTGACTGCTCCGGCAAGCACCAACCCCCTCCCTCAGGACTATCACGTTAACGCACCAGCAGGGGCACCGAAAGTGAGCTACCCGCAGCAGAGTGCAGGTCCCGTCCAACACGCACAGCCGAACTTCCCGATCCAAAGCCAAGGGCAACAACTACCAATGCAAGAACCACCACCGCCTATCGCAAACTACGGCTACGCAGAACAGCCCCAATGCTACGAAGCCCCACATTATACCCCTGGCCCCAGTCAAGGTTACCCACTGTACCAGGACATGCATTTCTCCCCCTACCCACCGAACCAAGGATGGGCGGCACCACCCCAAGATCCTCAGCTGTATGAAACTTACCGACCGTATCAAACAAGTGACCCAAGTTTGAGAGGCGATTCGTTCATGTCAGGTATGCTTTCGATGTAGCAGTTGCATGTTGCCGTTGCAGTTCTGGCAGTGCAGGGCTTGAGAGAATCTTGTGCAAATTTACTGCATCCCGTACTTCGGCAGGCAATTCCGGTGAAGCTGGGTTGATTTTGAGTCGCCATGTTAGTTTCTGAAAAGTTGGTGGTTATAATGCTATCATAGATGTCTTGTCTTCCCCATCAAGTCCGTCTTCGTACTTTGCTGAATTCCAACCTTGGACTCCCAGAAACCCCCTTTCTGGTGTGATCCGCCCCTCAGTTTTTTGCAGTTCCGAACTTCTTACGTAGTCTTTCCGTACTGAGGGGTGTCCAATTTTGTGTGAAAGTTCCAACTAGCATCAATCATCAAAGTTGCCGTGTTTGACGTCATTGTTGTTTAGGGCGGTCGCTGCTGTCGCTGTCTCCATCACTCTCAGCGTGTCCGCCTTCAATATTATCCTCGGACACACTCTTTGCCAAAGCAAGAAGCGCCGCGCTCGTACTTCCTGTATCCCACCCCTGAATGCGGCCCAAGCCATTCTTGTTCTATAGAAAGACTCGGAGCATTCCGTATCTGCTTGTTGTCGCTCTATCGTCCCAGTATAGAATGCGATTCGCTCTGAGGTTTTGTTGACCTCCGCCGAATTATTGGCGTACATTCGGGCAGACCAAGTTCCAGACTTTTGCGACTTTGAATACGTCTTTCATCGTCTCGGAACGGAAGGAGTAGAAGATGCCTTTCTGCTTCTGTAGAGGTTCGTGTTCGGCAATGGTTCGAAATGGCGAGTTTCCTTCTTTCGGAGTCGTTGTTGGTTCGCACCTCAGCCACAGTTTGTGGGTCAGGTCTTCAGGTGGTGGAAAGAAAGGATAGATGCATGTGGGTTGTTTTGTCATCGGTC
>JAPJBO010001947.1:0-24642 GCA_030068145.1 Diplonema papillatum
CTCCCGCCGTTGCTTTCTCCTGCGAGCTTTACCAGCTATCTTCTCTTTCTTGGCGAGGTAGTCCAACTTCAAGCGCCCCAGGCGTACTTTGCGACCATGGATGCTTTCGATGATTGCTGACGCCACCGTATTTCAAGGCATCTTTGCACCCGAAGTGGTAGACGGGGAGGTGCCGCGGTGCAGCAGGCCTTTCAGTCGCGGTGCGCGACAGCAAATGTCAAATCCGCCGGTTTCCCTGATCCGCTATTTCTCGCTTGAGCTTTCCGACCGGCCAAGCGTTACAGGACGCGGAACGAGAGGGGTCTTCCTGAGTGCAAAACCTTTGTACTTCCAAGATGAACCCGCAGGCTGCGTGGTGCAGCAGGCCTTTCACTTGTGTTGCAGTCGGAAAGTGGGGTGATCGCCCGAGACGAAGTGCCTTTGCTCCATAGTACTTTCAAATTCCGTGACGTACAACACCGTCGGGAAGGTTGGCGTTCACTTGTGTCACTGCTTCGGGATCGGGGTACGGTTGTCTTCCACGACAGCGTCTCAGGTGTGACCCGACATTCCTGAGGAACACCCAGCACAGTTTCCCTACGTCGCACCATTCTCGCAATGTCTGCTTTCATTGCAACGATGGACAAACTTAAGGACAGCGATTTCACGATGCCAACCGTGAATGTGAGGTTTGTGTGATTACCATCAGCAAACCCCCACAGAGCTCTGAAGAAAGGGTACACAACAAGAGCGAAGCCTACTGGGGGGGGTCAAATACTGTAGGTAGTCAAATACAATATTATTGGCAAATACAATAGGTACGCTGAAAAGGGGGTTTTGGTGAGCATAGTCTTGGAATACAATATTATTTGTCCTCAGTGGGGGTTTGCAGGGGTTTCCACGGGCTTCCCCACTCGAGAGCAGCTTCTTTTTCGAGAGAAGTTCAATGTGGAACGCTCCTGAAGCCGGGAGTCCAATCTTACAGCTTGATTTCGCTGTCGATGGCATTTTCCTCGGATTCGGATTCAATAATTTCTGAGAACCACCCGAACCCGAATAGAAATGGCCCACCTCACCTGTTCTCAAGAACTAACTCGAGACAGGTATCCACCGTACCGATAACCGATAACCGATAACCCGCTTTTTTTTAGCACGTGGTCCAGCGGTTCCCACACCCACATGTGGTGCTGAGGGTGCTGGTTCGATTCCTGGCGGAGTGGTTTTTCCAAAGTCTGAAGTGCCACCTGGGGGTCAGATTTTAGGCTATATCGAGTGTAGAAAAGGTGCCGATACATGCCAGGGATAGCTCTTTCCGTCCCGCAACGTTTTTGCCAAATTTCCTCCATTGTTAACCCCCAAGGTGGCCCAAAACCCAAAACCAGTATAATATTGTATTTGACTATGTGTCGAAATTCGGACTTTTTGAAAACCCGGTTTGCTCTATCCTCCCCCAGCAAATACAATATTATACCTATTGTATTTGACCCCCCCCAGTAGACCCAGCCTGCGATCTGTAGTCTGAGCATCTTGCTTCCCTAAGCGGTGCAGGACGTTCGTCTTTGCAGATGACTGCGATACCATCTCAGGGAACTTACCGAAGAACACGAGTAGCAACTCAAGTACCGACTTTCCCGAGTTTCCAACATGGGCACTCATGCAGAACGCAGCATGGGCACTCATGCAGAACGCAGCAACCCATGCAGGGCCAAACCTGCCGAGTGTGGCGCGCTGCCACAATAACCCCTTGTCCTCTTGAATGCTGTATTCGCTGAAACTCTGGACCGACTGACGTAATTTGCGGCCTAGCATACAGCCTTTGTCTCCTTCTCAAAGTGAAGCGACGAGATCGCTGCTGTGGCAACCCGGTGCATGCGGTGGACAACTTCAAAGCCCCGCGTGCACGCGAATCCACCTATCGACATACACGACACAAAAACGGTCTTGCCCAAATGGGGCTTCCTCGTCCAGTACATTCAACGCAATCAGTTCGTCTGTCAACTTCGCGAAGTACTGAATCATCTTCTGGATGATACCATTGACGGCATGTGATGTGAACGTTGAGGTGGTGCCACAGGATTCTCCCTTCATCGTTTTTCCATGTCGCTGTAAAGTGGCCACCGGCCCGTGGCGAAGCCGGGTCTGGTGGCCCAGTATCGAACTGCAGGGCGACATTGCAGGTTTGGGTTTCCTTCAGGAACTCCATATCGCGAGACTAGGTTCAAGGCCCAGATCTCTTCGACGCGCCGACGAGACACCTTTGCTTACCCACTCGTGCATGAGAATACCTACGACGGTGCGCAACCATGTCGTCTGCTTCCTGGCTGCCAGCGACATAACGTCTCTCGCACTCAACCAGAACAGATACGTCTAGGATGCGTGGGATGCCAAAGGAAAACGAAAGTGACAATGCACTCGAGTCTGGTCGAACAACATCGTCAGCCTCCATCACTTCTCCTTTCCTCTTGGCAAATCCCTGTTTTCACATTTCTTGCTCAAATGTCATCAAAAGGCTGCATGAAAAGGTGCGGAAACCCCGTCTGAAATGCATTACCCCCCTAGCCGAAACCCGGGTTCCTGGAAAAATCCCGAGCGCCGGAAAAAATAATTTTTGGACACCCCTTTCGAGTTTTCCGTAGTTCTTCCGTAGTTCTACCATGGTTTCACCGTACTATATGGATCACACCAAATAATATCTAACAATAGGTAATAATTTCCAATAATCAGGTAATAATATCTAATAATTTCAGGAACCAGGTAATAATATCTAATAATTTCTAATAAAATCTAATAATTTGGGGCGGATTTCGGAAATCTAATAATAGGTAATTTTTTTTTGGTAAAAGCAAGTTGTACTTAGCAGATTTCATACTACACCTAGTCAGGCAGGGCCTTCACCGGAAGCTGTTCTCCCGCGCTACAGGGATAGCGCAAGGGTTTGCTGGGATCGCCGACGGCTTAGATGTATCCACGGGCCGTCATGATCGCCATCACCGACGACTTCTTAGCCTCCCAGGGCCATCCCAAGCCACCCAAAAGCACGTCCAAGTGGAGCTTTGGTCTTGGAGAGTAAGAGCGGGAATCCGGTTGAGGAGCCACGTCGTTGCCGACTTACCGTGATGATGCTCATGGTCGACTCGAGTTTCGTCGGCTCTGCCGCCTTTTGCCACGGTGGAAGGACCCACCAGCGACTGTGCCCGGCCTCGCTCCCGCGAGCGATTGCGTTGATCGATCAAAAATATTGCATGCCTAATACTCTCCAGGGAAAAGACTTTCGAAAAGGGGTACTTTGGACCTACGGAAGTGGCCGGGAACACGGTATTTGGCCATCTGTGCTACTTTCCTTCACCACAAGACTGGTATCCTGCGACCCGCTGTTCCTCATTTCCTTCAGCTCCTGTATTCCAAGGATTCCTGCTCCCGAACTGTCGCTTTTCAGCCTACGGTTTTCAGGGCTACGGTTGGGTAACTTGAGGATGACCAGCCGCACGAAGAAGACCAAGAAGATTCACAACAGCATCGGCAAGGTAGGCAAGACGGGGGTCCGGTACACTTGAATGTCTACAAACCAGCACCTCATCACGACTTCAGGTCAAGCATATATATGGAGGCGGTGCCGCGACGACCACGTGCTGTGCACCTCGTTGAGAAGGGAGCGATTCTCAGCAGGATACTTGGTGCTTGCAGTGACTTCTTTGCACCGAGAGATGAGAGCAGGGAAATGTTACAGGGAAATGTTAACGAGGGTTTAGCACGAGATGGTTCCACGTGGGTTGCTGCCACCTCCAATCAAAGAAGTTCTGGACTTGGCTTCTGGGAGGAGCACCCCGGATCCAACAGCACACTCAACATATCAAAGAGGAACTTCTTCCTTTGTCCTGCTCTCGCGTTCCCACCAACATGTTGCACAAGCGTACGCCATGCCCCAACTGTGTTGTGCGCCGAGACAGCTGCGAACAGAGAAGGATGCATAGACCGGGACATGTCAGACGTTCATCAAAGACACGACTCCGCAAGCCTCATGTCCACCACCAGCTGGGTACCGAGTAGGGACGGCGAGCGATTCTGGGTGGTTGAGGGGGGGAAATCTGCTAAGTACCCAAAAAACCTGCAAAAATGGTGGCCGGAAATAAACCTGGCGGTTTTGCCCGGTTTTTGGGGGGGCGCCAGGTTTATTTCCGGCCAACATTTTTAGAAATACGGTACTTGCACTCAAGGGTTGCAAGGCACGGGCACTTCATGGGCGGCGTAAGTCTCACGGATGGATTCCTTCAAATGAACGGCATGGATAAACGAGGCGGGGTCTTTTTTCATTCATCTTGCTATGACTGCGGCATCCGACGTGCTTTTTCTTGCGGGTTTTATTCAACGCAGCAGGGCATCCGACGTGCTTTTTCTTGCGGGATTTATTCAACGCAGCAGGTGGGGCATCCGACGTGCTTTTCTTGCGGGATTTATTCAACGCAGCAGGTGGGGCATCCGACGTGCTTTTCTTGCGGGATTTATTCAACGCAGCAGGTGGGGCATCCGACGTGCTTTTCTTGCGGGATTTATTCAACGCAGCAGGTGGGGCATCCGACGTGCTTTATGTGTAGCGATCTCACACGCAGCAGGTGGGGCATCGCCTAACGTTCCCAGGCGGCTTCAGACGGATCTCATCGTACACTGGCCGTCTGGCACCTCGTATTCGCTTCGACGTCAGTTCCGCTAAAGCGATCGCTGGATCCAAACGAGAATTACACCTGTTAAATTCCGCTCCTTCGAGGGGGTCGCTCGGAGCCGTTGCTCCCACTCGTCCCGCGCATTTAACGTACATTTAATGCCGCGTTCGCCCAAACAGATTCGGTGGTTACGGTCCTTAGCTGGCCTGCTAAAGCTGTGGGACAGAGCCGACGGCGCAGCCGCTGCTAACAGGGGCGGCCTGTGCGGGACTGACTAAGCGACGGAGGCGGCAGGTGCGCAACCATGGCGGTTAGTCTAACAGACGGAGCTCAGCTGGCGGCGAGCAAGCTTGCGTTTGCTGGCCGACCGCGCCATTCAGCTCACGTGTCTATTGGATTGTCCCAATGGCTCTTATCCCAATGGACCTTGGCGCAGCGCCCAGGAGGGAGTGAAGCACTGAACGGTAGCTAGCCTCGCCAACCGCTTCTCCTTCGCGACCTCAGAGGACGCGGAAGCGCCGCCAGGACTAGTCGGCGGCCGGCCCTAAAGCACTTCCGCTATTGCTGCGTTGGTCGACTTCTCTCCACTTCGGCAGGACACCCCGGATGGGAATTCCCGCCCACGCGTGTAGGAGCCTGCTGGGCAGGTCCGCGATGTTATCAGCCCCCGGGACTCGTTCGAACCACGCGTCGCCTCTGGACCTGGCCAACCGCTCCCAGAACAAGTGAACGGCCGCCCGCAGCTCCCTCGCCCTCGTCCTCCCCTGCACGAGGCTGCCTAGGACGACGTCGTTGTCTACCCACACCGAAACGGTAAAATCGTCCTTGTCACGGAACCACAGCGCGAACGCCACCGTCACTGCCACGAACTCCAGGTGGTGAATTTGCAGGCCCGCGCCTTCCTGGGGAACGGGGTGCGAGAAGTACTCTATCGCTACGACATCCCCATCGGTTATCGTGGCCATCATCGCGCCCAAGCCGAAGAGGCACGCGTCCGTAAGGAGCACGTATCGGGTTCCCTCGCCCGGCTGTATCGGGTTCAGCGGCACGGTCCTCCGAAAGCACTGCTCGTCCTCCGCCAGAGTCCTGACCCACCACCCCAGAGCCTCTTCGAGGTCGCCGCCGAGCTTGAATCCCGCGAATGTCGTGGACGCGTTCGACCTCCTGAAGACGGGCTGCAGCGGGACCCGGCCCACCCTGCCGAAGAGCGCCGACGTCGCAAAGCCCAGCTTTCCCGCCAGGGAGGCCGCCTCACCCGGTGACAAGGAATCGCGGGCCAGCACGCCCTTCAACATGTGCACCAGGCCCTCCCTCCTGGGGGCCGAGATCGCCACCCCCACGCCTTCGCTTGCGATGGTGAAGACTAGGCCGAGATGTCGGAAACTGTGCCCCTCGGACGTCTTGTCTTCGTTGAAGGACGTGTGGAGGATGCCCTGCAGAAGCTCCAACACGTCGGTCAGGGCCGTGTCGTCGCCGGCGGGGCATGGGGACGCAAAGTCATCGTAGTATTGGCACAGGGGCAGCTTCAATCCCCTGCGCACGACCCTCGCCAGGACCTTCGCGAATGCGTTGTAGTGAACGACCGCCGCTGCCTCCCCGAACGACAGCCTTTCCATCCTGAAGAATCTGACCCGGCCCGTCGATGGGTCCTCGGCGACAACACACCTGCAGAGCCTGTCATTTCTGGCGCGCAGCTGTCGGTACGCCTCCTTGTGGTCCAACCCCATTGACTTGAACGCGGCGCCCGGGTCTCGTGTCGTCGCCCTGTGAGCGACCCTCCTGGCGACTTCCGCGTAGACGTCCGCCGTGTCCAGCTTCACCGGCGTCGCCATCCGGACGGCCTTGTTTATTAGGGCCATCCGCCCGTCGTCGCAGGCGCGCTCCTTGACTCGGGGAACGGGCTCATCGGACTTCACCTGGCGGACCATGAACCTCCTCAGGTAGACCGCGTTCGCCGGTGGATTCCGGAGCTCGACCACGAAACCCGCCTCCAGCTCCTTTCGGACCGAGCTCCAGATAGCCTCCTTGTTCGCCGGGGATTCAGCACGTATGGCCTGCGTAGACCTTGCCAGGACGTCGGGTTGGCGGCGCAGCAGCTCTTCTTCGGTGATCTCGGGTTCACCTGGCGGGCCAGGCGAGTAAATCTCCTCGTACCCCACTACCCCCGACATCGGGCATCCCGTCCTGAGGTGGTGCAGCAGAGCGTCGGCGCCCCGGATACCCAGATCCCGAAGCATCTCGTCCAGGAGGTCCACGTGGCACGGACCAGCCCCACGCGGCGAAAGTTGTGAGGACCTCTTTCTCCAGCGGGTCAAGAATTCCCCGCGCATGCGCTGGGCTTCCCGAACCGGTGTCGTTGCGCTGTATTCTATCGCCGCGGTCATTTCGTCGTCGATCTGGGTCATACCCTTCGCCACCGGCATGGCATCGAAAGCGCGCTCGGCGAAGTCATACCTTCTCAGCACGTCCTGGAGCTGGAGCCCGTCCCCGGGCCGGCCCGGAGCCGAAGAAATTGACGCTGCAGCAACGCAGCGTCCGGACAGTTGAGAGGGAGAGTGAGTGACAAGTTGGAGAGGGCGCTGATGCGCGGATGAGGTCGAGCCCCTCCCGCGTTGCTGGTGTGATGAACTCAAAAATGGGGCAGAGCACGGTCGGCGAGTCAGCCGTTGGGCTTGCTCCTCTTTGCGTGCCCTTCGTCCTCATGCTGACGCGTGCGGCCCCCGGACCGCCGGGGCCTTTGCTGAGCTTGAGTCAGCTGATGGTTTCCGGGGGGCCGTGGAGGGGGGGCGGCCCGGGCGGAGACCTCCCCGCGCTCCTTCTGGGTCGGCTCCCTGTGGTGCGCGACCCCAGTAGTCCTGGCCTCGCTGATACCCTTCCAGTATAGCTCGTTCAGGACCCCGGGGTAGACGTCCAACATCTTCGCCTTGGCTGCCTCGAGAAACACAGTATCTTCCGCGGCCTTCGGCTCCTCGGCGATCAGCATGCGGAGCTTGTCGTCGTACTCGGCCGCCATCTCATCGCCCAGCTTAGCCGCTATACCTGCTACCACTGCGGGGTATCCCAGAATCACTGGCCACGGTCGGCTCCCGAAGCACCCGGTGAGACTGGCTACAACCATGTACCTCTGAAGCACAAGCACCCTCTGCACCGCGTCGAGGCTCCCGCACACCCTCCAGTCGGACTTCTTGGGGGTGTAGGGTGCCTTGCTCACATCCACGTAGGGCAGAGCCAGAGCCGGGTTCGCTTCGACTACCGCCTGGTAGGCGTTGAGGGTGGCGCGCACCGGAACAAGGACCGCCGGGAGGCTGGTCAGTCCAAACTCGTGCAGCCGTTCCTGCACCACCAGCTCGTCCCTTGCCTCGCCCGGCCTCCGCGATCGCCTCTTGTCTTCCTCCCTGGCAGCCTCCCTCCTCTCCCGGGCGGCGTAGCACCCGTACCACTTCTTCGCCGCCGTCCGGAAGCGGACCGGGATCGTCGTCGGCATGTTCTCCTTGCCTTCGACCACCGCCAACTCCAACAGGGAGCTGTGGCCACTCGCCAGAAACTTATCGACCACCGCGACGAACGTCTCCGGGGTCTCGTCATGCATCCCGGTGGTCCAGGCCTCGTATACGACCACGTGTAGAATGCGGCGCCTCTTAAACAGCTCCCTATCGCCGGCAGCCCCCCACCTTCGGTCCGCTTCCCTCTTGATCGCATTGTAATGAATCTCCGCGTCTTCTCGGTGGAACCATTCAAGCGCTTCCAGCTCCTCAAAGATCGGACCCATACCTGGCCCGCGGAGCGCGGCTTCCCTGCCACCCCAGAACGGCGCAAGATTCAGCTCCATGATCGTTTCTTCCCTTGATTCTTTCTTTCCTGACAAGGGGTTGGAACAGGCCGGACGCGGCCACTTCGTCCCCCTCGCGGACATCCGACTTCTTGCCGGAGGCTACTCCGGGATGCGTGCTACAACCGGGCGGCGCGAGCACTATGTCGAGCCCGGAGCCCGAGAGAAAGGGGCTACTGATAGCAGGCCAGCCGAGCACTGAGTCTAGCAGAAGACACGCGCGGCAGCCGGGGCAGGCCCGACACCACTACCAACGCCCAACCCGGAAGCTTGAAGGGGAAACGTGAAACGGGGGGAACAAAAAAAAAAAAAAAAAGAAGGCGGGGTAACTGATAGCAGGCCGCGCAGAACCACTAAGTCTATCAGCAATCGCGCACAGCGACCGGGGCAGGCCCGAAGACCACTAAGTCATACCCAGAAGCTTGAAAAAAGAAGGCGGAGTAACTGATAGCAGGCCGCGCAGAACCACTAAGTCTATCAGAAACCACGCGCAGCGACCGGGGCAGGCCCGAAGACCACTAAGTCATACCCAGAAGCTCGAAAAAAGAAGGCGGAGTAACTGATAGCAGGCCGCGCAGAACCACTAAGTCTATCAGAAATCAGCGCAGCAACCGGGGCAGGCCCGAAGACCACTAAGTCAAACCCGGCAGCTCGAAAAAAGAAGGCGGGGTAACCGATAGCAGGCCGCGAAGAACCACTAAGTCTATCAGAAACCACGCGCAGCAACCGGGGCAGGCCCGAAGACCACTAAGTCATACCCAGAAGCTTGAAAAAAGAAGGCGGAGTAACTGATAGCAGGCCGCGCAGAACCACTAAGTCTATCAGCAATCGCGCACAGCAACCGGGGCAGGCCCGAAGACCACTAAGTCATACCCGGAAGCTTGAAAAAAGAAGGCGGGGTAACCGATAGCAGGCCGCGAAGAACCACTAAGTCTATCAGAAACCACGCGCAGCAACCGGGGCAGGCCCGAAGACCACTAAGTCAAACCCGGCAGCTCGAAAAAAGAAGGCGGGGTAACCGATAGCAGGCCGCGAAGAACCACTAAGTCTATCAGAAACCACGCGCAGCAACCGGGGCAGGCCCGAAGACCACTAAGTCATACCCAGAAGCTTGAAAAAAGAAGGCGGAGTAACTGATAGCAGGCCGCGCAGAACCACTAAGTCTATCAGCAATCGCGCACAGCAACCGGGGCAGGCCCGAAGACCACTAAGTCATACCCGGAAGCTTGAAAAAAAAAGAAGGCGGGGTAACCGATAGCAGGCCGCGAAGAACCACTAAGTCTATCAGAAACCACGCGCAGCAACCGGGGCAGGCCCTAAGACCACTAAGTCAACCCGGCAGCCTGAACACAAAGGAAAAGAGAGAAGGGCGGGGGTCGTTAGCTTGAAGAGAATTGGAAAAGGACGAAAGAGAAAGGGCCGTCAGCGTGGGAAAGCATATTCGACCCTAGGTAGTGTCGCCAGTCCCGGAAAGCGACAGAGCCCGAAACCCCACAGACAAGAAAATTCGTATCCTGTTTGGTGGGTTTCGTTCTCTGCCGGCGCTTTGCACGAAATTAGCTGGCATTAAATTCCCATTTGTGTCGATTGCGAAGCCAACGAAGGCTTTGGTCGGATTTAGCTGACATAAAACTCCAGCCAAATTTTGGTACCTCTAAGGAAATTTCCAAAATTGTTTTTAGGCCCCTTTTCCCCTTTGTCCTGAGCTGGAAAGACAGAAGCATGTGCCCATGCCTGAGTGAGTAGCCGGCGGAGAATTCTTGCGATCCATCGTGGGAATTCCACAAAGGCAAACGAACGCTCTCCAGGAATACATCGGTCGGCCGGGTAGGAATTTCTTTTCCCTCCCTCCCACCCCTTTGCACATCTTGCCGTGCGGCATTCGTCCCACTCGTGCGAGGGATCATTGAGTTCGTGTCCGCTGCATTAGTGGCGAGATCCGGGTGCGCTGGGTTCCCACCCTCCGTCCCCCGTGACCTCCTGGGCTAGCCGGTTCTCTCATCATCCGTGGCTATCTCGGGGGGAGTTACCCCAACGGAAGTGATTTCTCCCCTTTTCCCCTTTGTCCTGAGCTGGAAAGACAGAAGCATGTGTCCATGCCTGAGTGAGTAGCCGGCGGAGAATTCCCTCCACTCTTCCTCATTAAACGAGGTCCGCAGAAACGCGACCCACCCAATCATCTTTTCTGGGGCAGGGTGGGCGGGAAGAAAAGAGAAAGAGAGACATAAATAGAGACAGCGAGGGTTTGGAGGAGGACGCTGGCGTGCGTCGGGGCCAGTGAGAAGCACCGGCCACCTTGCTGGATAAATCCTGCCGTGGAAAAGGAGCCCTTTCATTCGCTGGGGTCAGCACGAGGCCCTCTTCCGTGTGCCTAGGAAACAGGAGGCATTATTCAAAGACACTGCGCCCCCCTCCCCCCCCTTCAATCTCTCAGTCTCTGGTGTCCAGGTCGGCGACCATGTTCTCGCCCGGAACCACATGGGTGAGCACGTCCGCATCGCGCAGGCGCTCCTGCATCTCAACGATGAGGCGGTTTTCCGCTGGGTGCGGGGACGCAAGCTTTCGGTGGCGGCTCTCGGCCGTGCTGTTGTCGTGGAAGACATCCAGCGTCACCCACCCAGTCGTGACGTGTCGGGCCAGCAGGACGCCAAGAATCGCCGTCACCAGCTCGCGCCGCCGAATCGGCGTCGGCGGAGCCAGCCTCGCCAGCCGATCCTTCCATCTCCAGCTCTAGCGAGCGAGGACGGTCCGTCGCGTCGGGTCCAGGACGACCACCCCACCACCCTGGTCGGATGCGTCCGTCCAGACGTGCACCTGCCGCGCTGGGCGCCTGACTCTGCGGGGGGAAGCGTCCCCCAGCCAGCGATCACCCGCTTCCAGCTCCGCGAGCAGCTCCTGCGGGAGCTCCACGAGCGTGTCCCAGTCGCGGTAGGTGAGGCACCTGCCACTCACCAGTCGGCTCGCACGCAGCAGCCCGGGATACGCCGCCATCGCAGTGATGAGGGGCACAGTGCCGCCTGCATGGGTCTTCGGTGTTACCCGGCGCCGGGATGCACATCAAGGTGTCCTCAGCCCGGCCAATCGCCGACCCAACCAACGTGGGTTCAAGCAGCGGCACCGCAAAAAGAGACGTGATCCTGCAGAGGTCGGCTCAGTACGAGAGCAGGAAAGGTACACCTGGGCGGAATTCTTGCGCTGCTACGGAAAGAGACGGGAGACCGAACAATGGCGCGAGGCCGGGAAACAACTGCCCCAGGCAGGGGTACAGCGAAGGGCTTGTTGCAGTCAGGATCCGAGCAGTAGAGAGGGTGCTCGAGGAAGAACGACACCCAAGCTGTGACCTGTGACAAAGAGCGACTCAAGGAGGCTGCCCGTGTAACAACAAGATTCGCGGATGCCGCGGACTTGGGAATCGGGGCAGCGAAGCCTTCCTCCTGGTAAGCCACATGTGGAAGCTACGTGGAGGCGTTGAATGTGCAAGGCAAGAAGAGAGAGAGGCAGCAACCACATATGGAAGCTACGAGAAGGCGTTGAATGGCCCAAGGCATTCGTGTTCCCCGACCTGGCAAGACAGGCTTGCAACATTCTCTTTCAAGGGGGGGTCGGGGGTTCCTTCATAGGATCAGACATGCCACGCTGAGTTGGAAGACTTTGATGGAAAGAGAGCAAGCGGCGATGTGCGTAGGTCTTCACCTCAACCCAGGACGACGCAGCTGTTCACGCCGCATCACCTCTGGGCAGCCGGTCCTGCGAACAGTTCCGGGCACAGCTGTGCTGAAGAAGACCGAGCGAACGACGGCCCCGACACTGCGGCCGCGCCCACCTCGACTAGATCCTCCAGGGCTACTACTACGGCAAGAGGACAAATTGGTACTGAGCAAACTCGCTTTTGAAGCCCCTGGGTCGGGTCGTCATGGGTACTTCGTTCTGAGATGCGGGGGTGGCAAATCTACAGTCTCGAGCGCAAAGGGCTCGAGCTCGATTGCCGCCGTCACCCCAGGTTGCAACACCGTCGAAAAGTGATGCTGAGCAACAATCTGTAAAAGTGCTTTCCGTCTTCGGTATTCTAAAAGGAGGCGTGGGGAGGGATCCCGGCGGGTTGGCAGGACCTTGGGATACAAGGTTGGGTCTCCGGCTGGATACCGACGGGGTATTACGTTCGGAGATTCTTCCGATCTGATTCGGAGGGAGTGCGGGGAGGATGGGGTGTGGATGTTCGAAGATGGGAACGAATCAATCCTGCAGAGACCATGATGCGTAGTGTAGAGGAACCGATTGCAAGAGCTACAAGAGTTCCATTAGTACTGCAGCACTGATTATGAGTCGTACAACAAATTCATGTCAGAAGAGAGTGCATACAAGAGGTGCGAGCCGTGTTGACACAGTTACGGTCGATGGAGATAGCTCTCCGGATGTCGTTAAGGTTTCCATTCTCGCATGCTTCCAAGATCAACTTCTTTGCGTCCATATTCTTCAAATAGTTCAAAAGGTCGGTAGGAGATTAGAATTTGAGGTGAGAACGTTCCTGCGAAAAGGTTGACAATCACGGCGAAAAACGTACGAAGCTGTTGGTGCACACCTACCATTTGCTCACGATTTCAGTTTATTAGGTCTGGTTCGTCAATGAAGCCCCGTTTTGAGCAGGCACATCATCGAAAACGCAGTTTCAGGGCTCCCTTGCGGGTTCTGCGTGCAGTGCCAGCCACCATGTAGGTGCTGACACTGCAAGTCCTGCCCTGCTGCCCAAGTGTAGCGCTGCCGTTACTGCACCTAGGCCCCACTCTCTCCTCAGGGGCCATCTTAGGGCGTAGGTCAGTGCTTGAAGCTCGTCGCTTCCATTGTCAGGCTACGCTCCACAACACTAAACCCAGATTTACCTGTGTTTCGTGTGGGCTACAGCACATTACAACTACAAAGCAGGTGCTTATACAAAAAAAGAGGTAGTCCCCTGCGTGAGCCGCGACAGCAAACATGCAGGTTCTCGAGGCGCAAATGTGTTTTCCGACGGGCGGAACGGAAGGTCTACATGTAGCGGAACAAATGCTCGAGACGTGAAACGCGAATCTATGCGCTTACGCCGAGTGACCCATGCCGATAGCGACAGCGGGCGACTCTGAGCAGTACAAGAAAAAGGGGGAAGCAAAGCCAGCACAGCACAGAGCAGTGTCGATGCGACGCCCTTCTCGGCTGGCCAACAAGGAGCAAGGGGTTGGCACGAGCCAGGTAACTAAGCCGGTCCATTCTTTACTGATAGACTGTCAGAGACATCCGAATCCAGCACCAGACGAATCTAAATGCAGCTGCAGGGGATAGGGATGGACCTGATTGCACTGTTTGCCTCCGCACGTCCAGAGTCTGACGAGCCCGAAAACCCACCGGAATGATTCCGCGCACTTCCTTTTCTCCCTCATGAGTTGTCCCCCGCGGTCTATTAGTAATTGTTGTCGAAATGGCACCTCGAACCAGCTCATTGACGCTGCTCTCTGGACGTCTCTGAGGAGTACGGCAGCTTGCGGGCTGCTGCCAGCCACGTGGCTCCGCCTCCGGGTTCAAGGCGGAGAGGATGAGGGAAGTCTGCTCCGTCTCCACCGCCTGCCACTCGTTCTTCTTCGCTTCGAACTCCAGCTCGGGTGCCGACGCTTCCGACAAAAGAGAGCAGACGTTGCTGCTGATGGGCATGGGAGAGCCCGTGTCCGCTAAGGCATGACTCGAGGAGTCTCGTGCTGCGCGTTTCTTATTGATCATAACAAATGCACAATTGATGTCTCCCTCACTCCATCAACAGACAACAGCTGGCACGGTTTACCTCTAATCAGCTCATGGACGCTGCCCTCTGGACGTCTCTGAGGAGTACGGCAGCTTGCGGGCTGGATGCTGCGTCTGCCAGCAACGTGGCTTCGCCTCCGGGTGTGTTCAAGGCGGAGAGGATGAGGGCGGCCTGCTCAGTCTCCGCCGCCTGCCACGCATTCTTCTTCGCTTCGAACTCCAGCTCGCGGGCCGACTTCCGAAGTTCAGCCGACCGGCGCTCGAAGGATAGCAAGGCACGGGATCGCTGTGCTTCTGCTATCCGATCCCGGCTCTTTTGCAGCTTCGACGCCGCTTTTTCGCGGCTCAGCTCCGCCTCCAACCGCAGCTCTTCCTCGATGATTCTTCGGTTCCTCCGCATTTCCCTCTGGCACTCCCTTGCGGCTTGGTACTCTTCTTCTACGAGGGCCCGTTTGTACCCGTCACGGTTCCTCTGCCCCGCCAAGGCCCGCCTGCGGTCGCTCTCCGCCGCGGCCGCCTCCGCCTTCCGGGTCAGCTTCGCCTCCGCCCATGCCTGGTCTCGGCGCCTCTTCTGCTCCAACGCGGCCAGCCGGGCGTCGTGCGCCTTCTGATGGGCGGACAGCAGCGCCGTTTCTGCCTTCGCCTCGACCTCACGGTCCGTGCACCACTCGGCGTGGCTGGCCTGCCACTGTTTCTGACTGGCGATCACAGATCGGGACCATGTGCTCAGCTCGCTTTGGACGTGGTTCCTGTGTTAGTTGTGCAAGTTCGCTTGAGACTCCGGGGTTTCAGCAGCATAGACGGGTTAGAATGTCTGCATTTTTAAGGTCTTCGGTTGGCTTTGAGTAGGTGTACCTTTCTTTCATCTTGTTTTCAGTTCGCGGACGAGGTGCTGCACGGCAGCACTCTGTGCACTTTGGAACTCCCGGAACTGGAACTGTGCCACACATATACGGCTACTTCTGAAACTATGTGACAGCCCTTGAGACTATGTCAGACACAAAAGACAGCTTTTGATACGTCGGAGATACTCTGAAACAACAAGTACGTAAGACAATTGCATCCGAAACTATGTTGAACATATAAGGGGCCCAAGATGTAAGGGGATGCATCGCACCGTTCCACCATTCTAAACCCTTTTCGGTCCCATAAAGACAAGCTTCGAAAGCATGTCCCATGGAAGACAGCTTGTGTTTAAAAAATGATAAATGTTGCGTGCAGACCTGTACGCTCTTCTGTCTGCCTCCAGGCGGGACATGGCCGAGAGGCGGCTGTCGATCTGCGCCAGCTTCGCGGCTGTCGCCGCGGCGTCGGCGGCTTCGTGCTCGCGGCGCTTCCGATCGCGCAGCTCGAGCTGCCGGCGCGCGTGGGCCTGCCTCGCGGCCCTCTGCTTGACGAGTTCACTCCTCTGGGATCGCACGCTGTCGATGAAGCACCGGACGCGGTCCTTCGCCCCGCGCGACACGCGGACGAGGCGCTGCACGGCAGCTAGCCGCACTCTGTGCACCATGCCCCGCAGGGCCTCCACCGCCCGCCCGGTCGCGAACGCCAGCGACAGGGCCCCCACCTGCGCTTCGGACGCAGGCAACTCGGCGGCCGCCATGATGTCCGCACACTCTGCCCTCAGGTCCCTCCCGGGCGGCAATCGTCCACGGTGATCACGGGCTCTCCCCCCCGCAAGCACGGCGCCGAACTCATCAGCAAACTCCCGGAACGGGAACGCCGCAGGCCCCGCCTGGAGGAGGCGGATGACAGGCAGGACGCCGGTCGCCCGCACCTGCCGCAGGACGTCGCCGCCGGCGAACGAGCCGGCCCGCTTGAAGGCGTTGGGCTTGACGCACCGGATCCAGTGGGTGCGCAGGGGAGCGAGCGACGCGAGCAGCGCAGAGAGCTGGGCGCGGAAGATCTTCGAGAGGGCCGGGGTGTCGGACGGCGCGGCGGCGCGGGCGAAGCGCAGGAAGTCGCGGATGGGCCGGTGGGCAGACGATGACTCGAGGCGGGTGAACAGCTCGGGGCGCACTTGGCGCTGGTTCTTCCGGATGGCGCCAGCTACACTGTAGCTGACTTCGCCTGTGTTTGTGTTTATAAATGTGTGTGAGTGTGTACAGGTGTGTCTTCGTCTGTTTTTAGCGTTTATTGTGGTCTTTAGAGTGAGGTTCGCTTAAAACTACAGGAATGCTAGCGTCCGCATTCTGCAATGCAATAGGAACGTATCTTTCGACTTTTTAGAGGGAGGATTCTTGCGTTGCATTCTCTTGTTTTTTCTAGCGTTTATTGTGGTTTAGAGGTTCGGTGGTTTAGGGTCTCCGGTTGACCAGTGAGGCTGTTTTCATCAAATCTAGTGATATCTTCATTCTCAGTATTCACACCTGCGCGTTTTCTTCTCACTTTGTGCCAGCTACATTGTGGCTGACTTCGCCTCCCGTCCCTCGCGTTCATTCCTCGAAACCCCCTCGACTGTTTTCGTCTTAAAAGCCAACGAAACTGTCGTTTTTGGAGGCAAGCGGAACCGAGACTGTGTCTTCAGACTTCCAATATTATCCTGTAGCCGAGACTGTGTCTTCAGACTTCCAATATTATCCTGTAGCCGAGACTGTGTCTTCAGACTTCCAATATTATCCTGTAGCCGAGACTGTGTCTTCAGACTTCCAATATTATCCTGTAGCCGAGACTGTGTCTTCAGACTTCCAATATTATCCTGTAGCCGAGACTGTGTCTTCAGACTTCCAATATTATCCTGTAGCCGAGACTGTGTCTTCAGACTTCCAATATTATCCTGTAGCCGAGACTGTGTCTTCAGACTTCCAATATTATCCTGTAGGATTATCATGCAGAATCTTCTTACCAAAACGTCCTACGAAAGGCGAGGGCAGCATACTTGCGTAGTGCGAGATGTTGAACAAACTATTTTGGCTTTTTCTTTTGTATAAGCACCTGTTTTGTAGGAAATGCTTGAGGAGACTGCCAGTTGCGATAGATCAAAGGAGGTAAATGTGCTGTAGCCCACACGAAACATAGGTAAGTCCGGGTTTAGTGGCGGGCGTAAGCGTTCAACAAAAAAGACCCACTTTGTAGTTGTATTGTTTTCTCCCCCTCTAGCCTCCTTCGAAATGAGCACAAGGCAGTCCCTCGAGCATTTTTTGTATAAGCACCTGCTCAGGGGCTTATATGGCCCTGAGAGATTTGGCGGGAAAGTTGGGAGTGCAGTGGGCAGTTGGAATGTTGCCTCTTGGCAGAAGCTTCCGACGCTTTTCGTCCCACGCAGGACACTGTGTCATGCTCGCCCAGCCAGGTGCCAACTTGGCAGTCACAACGCGCTGCGGCAAGAAGATCGGGTAAAGGCGTTGGGGCAACAGAGTTTGTTTGTGTTCCAACTGAACGTTAGCCCCGATCTAGTTTCCTGGCGCCGGCACCTGCTCCGGTCAATACAAGACAAAAAGGTGTCGAGGTCTACGTAATCTAGATCTAGACTTCTCTGCGATTTGCAAAAGCCCCGCACATAGCTCCTGCATGCGTCGATTGGTATGCGAATCCTCAGAGAGCGAGTTGCTGTCTCATGAAGTCGGCTACAGGACTAGAGTGGCAGTCGTGGGTGCGATAACCCGAATATTGGCTGAGGTTGCGCTTTCGACTTGAGCTGCTCACACTTCTCCTTCCTGGCGCACTCGAGCATGACCAGCGGTGGCGGGCGTAAGCGTTCAAGAAAGTTGAAGTATGGCTAAAGATAAAGTGGTGTCACCTGAGGGGGAGAAAAAAAGACCCTGTATTGTTTCTCATCCTCTAGCCTCCTTCTGGATATTATCATGTAGGAGAGCCTTCCTTACCACAGATAAATCCTATACATAAAAAGCGAGGCCGGCATACCTGCGTAGTGCGAGATGTTGAACATGGCCGCTGCGGCGGCGGGCGATTTCGGCTTGCCGAAGTACGGGTTGAGGCGCTGGCCCATGGGCCCGGTGAACGCGGCGAAGAGCTTGTCCAGGAAGCCCGCGTCCGAGGTCTCGAGGGGCCCCCTGGCTGCCTCGTCCTCCAGGATGCCCAGGACCCCCTTCGGCCCGTCCAGCAGCCGCACGCAGCCCGCGTTGCCCTCGTGCCTGGGCGGTTCGAACGCCACGTTCTCGCGCCGGCACTGGTCGGCGAGGGCCCCGAAGCGCTGCTGGTAGTGGAAGGCCTGCAGCCGCTCGTTGGCGTAGTTGACCAGCAGCTGCTCGAGGCGGTTCCGCGGGGCGAAGTCTTCGAACCCGAACAGGTCGACCAGGTCCACAGCCGGCCCCTCCGGCGCCCGCCCGCCGCCGTCGGCGTTAAACTGCTTTCCGTCTTCGGTATTCTGAGAGGAGGCGTGGAGAGGAATCCCGGCGGGTTGGCAGGACCTTGGGATACAAGGTTGGGTCTCCGGCTGGATACCGACGGGGTATTACGTTCGGAGATTCTTCCGATCTGATTCGGAGGGAGTGCGGGGAGGATGGGGTGTGGATGTTCGATGAAGATGGGAACGAATCAATCCTGCAGAGACCATGATGCGTAGAGAGGAACTGATTGCAAGAGTTACATGAGGTTCATGAAAACTGCAGCACTGATTTTGAGTCTTACAACAAATTCATGTCAGAAGAGAGTGCATACCTAAGCGGCGAGCCATGTTGACACAGTTACGGGCGATGGATAGCTCTCCGGATGTCGCTCAGGTTTCAATTCTTGCTTGCTTCCAACGCCAACTTCTCTGCGTCCAAATTCTTCGAATACTTCAAAAGGTCGGTGGGAGAGGTGAGGTGAGAGCGCTCCTGCGAAAAAGAGTGACAATCACGGTCTTATTTCCCATCCCTTTGGTTTTTGCGCCGGCCTAGTACAATGAGACGTTGGAGGAAGACGTTCGAGAGGAGGAAGAAAAGACTACTCTTCGTTTGGGTTTTTATTACGACGTAGCGAGCGTCGGGGTCCCGTGGAGAAACATAGGACCACCTTGCTCCCGTCCTTGCGAGGCTGCGAGGGGGGCCGGTCAATTGAATTCTTCCCGCTACGGAAAAAGAGGGCCCGTTGACTCGCAGGAGGAAACACTTCTGCGGGATACCCTCTTCCGTGTGCCAATCACGCGGAAGGAAATCCAACCGGAGGAGCAAGGGTTTTCAAATACGAAACTGTGCGAACTCCCCTTTCCAAGGGACGGGTGGGAGGGAATTTGAAGTTTTTTCCCTGACCTGCGGGTCAGTGGCGCCAAAAAACCGGAAAGGGAGAAGGTGTGTGTTTGGGTGTTCACCTATATTGTTGGGAGAATAAGACCAAGCGAAAAAAGCCTGCGTGTTTTTCCTCACCGACAAAAAACGTACGAAGCTGTTGGGTGTACACCTACCATTTGCCCAGGCCTTACTGCGTGCTGAAATCAGTACGGCCCATGCTTGGTCTCGGCAACTCCAACGCGGCCAGCCGAGCGTCGTGCGCCTTCTGATGGCGGACAGCAGCGCTGTCTCTGCCTTCGCTTCGGTTCGTGCACCACTCGGCGTGGCTGGCCTGCCAGTGTTTCTGACTGGCGATCACAGATCTGGTGTCACTTACAAAAGACGCCTTCGTGCCGCTGTGATGAAGCGAAATGCTGTGGGTTAATCAACCAATTGGATTCCTCTTGTTCGTAACAGTTCCAAGCTGGCACTTCATTGCGGGCACAACATGCAAGAAGGCCTGGAAGAAATCAGGAGCTGCGGGTAGCACCCGAGAGCGCCACTCGCAGCACGTTCAATCTGAGCCCAGACCTAAACCCGCACTGACAATCCCGCATGTGTCCTCAGAGCCAATCCTTTTCTCGAAGTCTCGGATCGAGTTTGCCGACTTCCCTTACCTACATTGTTCTGTCGGCCAGAGGCTTGTAGGAGACCTATTGCCGTTCACGGTACGGCCCGATGCAAGAGAATGAGATCTCCCCTGCTTTTTTCCATGTCGAACTTGAGGGAAATGATCGCCTCGGCCACGTTGCACTCGACGACGCGGTACCCGTCGCCTGGAAGAAACCAGGAGCCGCGGGTACCCCCCCGAGAGCGCCACTCACACTACCTTCAATCTGAACGCAGACCCAAACCCCAGTGATGCACCCTTTCTTGTTAGGTGTCGCCAGGCAATACGGAGAGCACAAACTCCCCTAACGTACCGTCCGGCTGGAGAGCGGAGTTTACCCCCCGTTTCTCGGAGGACTCGGTCCAAGCAATGCCACGAGACTCCTGGTTCGTTCGCAGTAGTATTCAATGCTCCGCTGAAGAAAGTGGAGAAGTGACAGCGTGTTGCCAATCAGGAAAAGAGATATCTGGTGATCAAGTGAAAATCAAACGGGTGGGGGATGTGTCCAGCTATGGGGCGAAGTAAAGGAAAAGTCAAGGGTGCTTGAGCTGTACATGCTGCCTCTGCTTCTTTTTTACTTGCTTTCACACTTGCAAAAGGGGGTGGGGGGGGACAAGACGAATAATTGTACTTGGCAATTTGGTAATACGGGCAACCAAAAGAAGGGACAGAGAACAAAATAGGTCTTTTATTTTCAATTGGCCAAACCTCGACGCGACGCAGGAACTTCTTCGTGGAAGAACTCTCAAGTACATCCCGCAACGAGAAGATCTTCCTGGGAGGGGAAACATCTCGAGACGAAGCCCTGGATTCCCCAGCTTTGGAGGAGCGTACAAGATGCAGACCTTTCTCGGAGTGGCTCGGCGTATCGCCCGAACTTACCCATCGGCAGACGTGCCGTCGAGGAACAAAGACTCGCCAAAAGAAGGACGAAAGATTCTATGTCTTGGTGGGGGTGCACAGGAACCCACCCAGGGCTTGCACCATGTCTGCTCGTCGTGAAAACGACAACAAGAGATCGCTCTTTGGCACAGCTTTCGCACTATTTCTGCTGCGTCCCTCGTCTTTTTAGAGTTAAAGTTCGCTTGAATTTCCGGGGTTTTAAGGTCTCCGTTTTTGTCTTTTTGTCGTCTTTTTAGCGTTATTTGTGGATTAGAAGGTTTTTCGTCGATGCGACAAAAAGAAAAGACGAAAAAAGACGAACCCGAATAATTAGCTACCGCCACTGAGGGCGCCAGAGACTTTGCTTGACAAATCGAGGTCAGCCTGGTGGCTTTCTGCAAAAACCAGAAGAAAGCACTCCCTCGCAGCTCGCCGGGAAAGGGCCACGGCGGTGAAACTAGAGCGGTCTGGTCCGGATGGAGAGGTCTTTCGTTCCGGGTGAACTCGCCTGTTTCCACCAGTTGCACCACAGGTCTTTTCTACGACATCACCGACATGTCTACCAGCGAACCACACCCACGGCCAAAAACCATCGTCAGAAGAGCTGTCGTGCCACACACCGTGCGGTCCTGGGATGGAGAGGGGCACTGTAGAGCGCGTATTGACAACCATCGACGAGCAACCTGTGCAACTACGGAGAAGAAGACTCCCAGACCGAGAAAGAGGTGGCATTCTGACAGGTTTACTGCCTGTGCTGATTATTTGACTCAACACGGGGAATTTTACTAGGTCAGGACGATCTCAAGGATTGACAGATTAGAGCTCTATCTCGATGAATTGTGTGGTGGTGCATGGCCGCTCAGTGATTTGTCAGGTTGATTCCGTTAACAAACAAGATCTCGACCCTTAACTAGGTGGGCGTGTCGTTGTAGGGGATATCTTTTGGCATCGGCGGCTTGCTGCTTACCCGAGACGCGCACTACTTCTTAAGGGGACTGAGCCCAAACCAGAACTCAGAACTTGATAACGACTTCCGTCCCTTCGCGGAACGGAACTCCTTCCAGAATCTTCGGAATGAAACGACCGCCCAGATAGTAGTAGGGGCCCGTTGAACCTGGCAGCACAACGATTTGCAATCTGCGCAAGTACCATGGACTGCTGGGTCTACGAAAAGAACCGCATTGAAGGCGGGCTGTCAATGACAGCGCCAACTTCCGCCGTCTAGCTCGTGTGCATCGACCAGCAACAATTGACTCGCGCACCCCTGCTGGCTCGCCTTGAAATCCCCCTGTGTGGGGCATATAAAAAAGAATAGGCGTGTGTTTGTTTTGTACTACGTGCCTACAAGGCATTGTTTCTACAAAAAGAAAACAGTCCTTTTGGCGAGCAGGTCTCTGTCGAATAAGTGTACAATTATCCGCCCGCGCCCCCCCCGACCGCCTCCCTTTACTTACATCTTCACAATAGCTATCACTTTGGCTAGCCCACGCGGCCCACTTGTTATGAGGTTTCACGTGGTAAACTGTCTAAAGGGGGCAGGGAAGGAGGGCGTGTGTGCAACAAAGGTTCTGGCAAAGTATTGAGATGGTGATGTGCAGGCGGGGTAAGCGATATACCGTATTCGTAAAATGTTTTGGACCGGACAAAAAATCCCCACTTGCTTACTCGAGTAAAGTTCGCTTATTGTTGGCCAAAAAATCCAAAACTTGTCCGGTCCAATAACAAGCCCGGTCCAAAATGCGTCCAAATTCAACATTTTCCTTTCATCTCGTTCGCAAGTCTGTTAGTTGCAAGGCCGAACTGGTTCCCCTATAAATCCCGCAGATGATATGCGTGTTGTTACGTCATTCGTCGAAACCCGGCTGATCAAGACAAAGACAAGAAGCTACCGTACCTATTTCCTGTTGGCTACCCAGAGCGCATTCATCATCATCATTGTTCCTCCAGTATCTTCATGCCCACACCCCCTCCCCCTCCATGTCTCACATGTTATACAACGTGTGACATACCATATGCACAGACAAAACACTTGATTACGTGTGAACACAGTTTAAACCCATGTGGCCACAGTGTTCGTCCCGTGTTATCAACATAACAGATATCCCTTCTTCTTTTCACAACAAGTGGGTCGCGCAAAAGGGGCGGGGAAAGGGGAGGCGAGATATCGCAAAAATACTCGACGTAGCTGCTTCGACTCCGAATGGAGGGGAGGAAATATAGAGGTAGAGGGGCAAATCCAATACAAACACAATCTGACTTGTTCTTCGCTTACACCACCGTGTGCTGTTTTCTCTCTCAGGACTTTTGACCTGTTGTGCTTGTGACTTGTCGTGTAGGGGTAGACCCGCATGACCTCACGTCCGTTCAACACGTGGTTCGGTAGTTACAGCACTTGGGATCCCTTCGGCTCTTTGTCTGGCAGCAATCGTCGAGCATTTCCTTCCAAGCTGGCGCTTATGAAAAAAGAAAAGGAGAAAAGACTGGAAATGGGGGACGGGGTGGGAGAAGGAACTCGCCTGCAGTAGAAGTAGTACGTAGTCGTCAACCCTCGAATGGAATGGCAGTGGGAAACAAAGGGAGGAAGGTGAGGGTCGACGTAGGCGCCAGGCCCCCGTTTTGGCAATTGGCAAATGATCATAATCAGAAAGTCCTACTTGGGCGGTTGAGTTTCCTCGCGTAATACATGTGGCTGAAAGAAAAGAAATAAGCATGTGTTTGTTTGTACGTGTCGGGGGAGGACTAGCCTGTGTTAGTGAGCGAATATGATGGTTAGGCTAATCTTCTCCCAAACACGCCGCCACCGTTCTCCTTCGTGTCCACAATGCATTGTTATTACGAAAAGGAATAGGTGTGTGTTTGTTTGTACATGCCGGAAGGTGGTCTGAAGAGATGCGAAAACGGGGTTTTGCCTAGAGGCTTAGAGAAAAGGGAAATCGTTCATTCTACCTAAAGCCCCCCCCCCCCCTCGTACTATTTAGGCAGTCGTACTATTTAGGTAAATAGTACGAGTGTTGTTTTGTAAAAGTTTTAAGGGGTGCCCCCAGCCGCAACGACTTTTAAGTTTTAGGTCCGGCTAAGAGCGCTCGCTGGACAGGTCCCTTCCCCGTTTTCTCTTTGATGCAGGTGAAGGACAAGACGACGAAAGCGTGTCCAGGTCCATCATCACTGATTCATCAAGGTTCACCACCGCTACTGCATCAGCAATGCGAGAGCTGCTGCGAGCACAGTGTGTGTTTAGTCCTTCTGAGCCCATTAGACAGTCACTGGTCACTTAGAGTGAGCCTCACTCTAGTGACACCCATGCACTTTTGTCCACTGTGACTGAAAAGTGCGGTTTCAGTGTCACTTAGAATTGGAAAAACGGAAGATTTCGGCGGAAACCCCCCATTCAGTTTTAGCGACAACCAATAAAAATGCGGTTGCATCACTTAGAGTGAGACCTCATGAGGCTCACTCTACATGCCACTGGTTGAATGGTAGTTGAATAGTGGCTAAATAGTACGAGTCACTCTTGAAAATTTGGGGGGTGTACTTTTAGCTTTTTCAGGAGATCATCTGATGTTTTTCACCTAAATAGTACGAGGGGGGGGGGTCGTTGTTGTTGGTGATGGTTTTGTGGGATGAAGTAGGGGAAAGAAAATTTCTTTTTGCGGTGGTCTCCGCTGGCCTGGTAGTCCGTGCTACCTCCTTTCTTTTACACTCGTTCTC
>JAPJBO010001948.1:0-24622 GCA_030068145.1 Diplonema papillatum
CGCGAGCGTCGTGAGACCTTCCTTGGTCTCTACCACTATGCCGTACGAGCCCTGTGGGAGGCCGTCGGCAGGGGTAGTCAGGGAGCCATCCGTACAAATGGTTACGTCGGCGGGAGGGAGCCTGCCGATCTTCTCCTCTGCCGCTCGGCGATTTCTCGCAGCATCGCCGCTCTTCTTGAACCCGCCGTCCAGCTTGCATCCAATGTGTATCGTCGGAGGCGCTTCCCACGGTGCGAAGGAGTTCGTGCACTGTGTCCGTACGATTTTCGCTTTCGCGAGTCCTGTTGTTGCGGCCACCTTGTCCGTCTCCTTTTGCCACCTGTTTGAGGTCCCGGCGAGCCTGTCGGAGGGAGCTCGAGCCGAGCGTAGCAGGAGCTGTCGAACCCGCGTCGCTTCGTAGGCCGCCAGAGTCGCGAATGGCTGGAGTCCAGCCTCGGCATAAACCGCCTCTCTCTTCGCGCTCAGGGGACACCCAATGACGTACTTCGCTGCCTTGTAGTGCAGCGCTTCCAGGTCTTTCCCCGTCTGCCGGGGGACGCTCAGGCCCCAGACTCCCACTCCATACGTCCACGCCGGCTGTACGTAGGTCTGGTATGCTTGCCTGAGTACACCGTACGTGTTCCCCCACGCCGTGTTCGCCAGCTTGTGCAGGAGCAGCGCGCGTATTCGGAATCTCTTCTTCGCCTTTTCCGCCTGCGCCACAAACTGCCAGCTGTCGTCCAGGGTGATCCCGAGTAGGGGGTGCGACTTCACGAACTTCAGAGGCATTGCGAACGTCGCCGTCTTGAACGCGATGCTTTTCTGCTTCTTAAGCTTCGCCTGCGAAAACGGCTCTCCGTCCACTTCTCGCAGATACCACCCTTTCAGGTTCTGGCTGTCGGCCGATGCCTCTTCCGGGGTCTCGCTGCAGAGCCCGGTAGGTCCTACCACTTTCAGAATCCTCTCGACCCTCATGCGGACTCTCTGCCTTTCCGTGTGGAAGACGGGTTTCTGAAGCGCTCGTCGGCGGGCCTTCGGAGGGTGGACGATGATTGCTGCCGTCTTGCCGGTGGAGAGCGCCATCCGGTTTTCCTCTGTCCATTTGGACACGAGGTCGAGCACCTTCTGGGCCTCCGCTCTGGCCGCCGCTTCCGAATTTCCCGTCACGACCACTGCAAGATCGTCCGCAAACAAGGATACAAAGACGCCGAGCTTTGTCAGGGATCGGGCCAGGTCGTCGACGAAGCACAGGAATAACAAGGGTGCCGTGACCGTTCCTTGAGGGAGCCCTGTCTCGAAGCCTGAGAATTCTCCGACTACGTCGTCTATTTTTACAGCCGCCTTCCTCCCTCGCAGGAAGGCGGACGTCCATCGAATGAACCTGCTGGGAAGCCGTCTCTTCAGCAGTTTCAACCTGAGCAGGCCCTTGTCCACCTTGTCGAAGGCTTTGGCGAAGTCGAAGAGCATCACTATCGACGTCTTGCCTTCAAGCCTTTGCTCTTCCACCTTCGTGAACACTTCGGCCACCTGTTCCTCGCTTGAACGGTGGGGCGTAAAGCCCGCCTGGCAGGGATGTATCGGGTCAACACCCTCGTAACCGCCGAAGAGCAGGTGCTTCATTCGGGAGTTCACAACTTTCTCGGCGACTTTCGCCAAGTTGCTCGTCAGCGCTATTGGGCGGTACGCGTCCGCTCTTGACTTATCCTTCCCCGGTTTCGGGAGGAGTCTTAGATGCGCGTTCCTCCATCCCGCGGGTATGGTGCCTTCTTGCCAGGTCAGGTTGACGAGGTGGAGAAGCGCCCTCTTCGCGAGTGGACCCATGTGCATGACGAACAGATTGGCTATGCGGTCCGGTCCCGTTGCTTTTTTTGGATCGAGGCCGTTTATCTCGCGTTCAAGTTCCGCCATTGTGATGGGTGCCTCGCTGGGGTGGTCTGTCGGGGGGAGCGGACTCTCCTCGAGGGGCGGCCCCGAAGCTTTGCACACCCCGGCCAAGTATTTCCCCATGAAGTTGGCCTTTTGACGGTATCCTAGTAAGCACGCTCCATTTTCATCCTTGATGGGTCCAAGTTCACTTTCCGCCATCCCCTGCACCTTCTTGAACATCGCCCTTATCTGCTCCTCCGTCGCGTTCGGGTTCTCACCTACAAAAGACGTCCACTTGTCCCGCTGTTGATCGCGGCCCGCAGGTGGGGAGGCGGTATATCGGGCCGGCGGTTGCGGCGGCCTCCCACGCGTTCCGAGAGGTGCACTGGGTCGGTCGTCGTCGTCTGTGTCAAATGGATTCCCCTCGGTATCCTGGTCTCCATGGGGCGCTGCTGCGTTTGCGAAGGGTCGCTTCTTCGTTCTCGGAATTGCGGTCTCTGCTGCCTTCAAAATGCGCGTAGTGATGCGCCGGTTCAAGACTTCCACTTTCCCCTCTCGCATCAGCTCCCCACTCATCTTCTCCAGGTATGCAGTGTACTTCCCCCAGTCGGCCCACTTCCAAACCCATCGGGTGGCGTTGTTTCGCCTTTCTTCCCCTTCAAACGGTATTTCGAAACTCATCGGAAGGTGATCCGACCCTTCCCACGGGAGCGTCCGCCATGTGTCAGTTGTCCAGCCGTGGGAGGAGATCACCACGTCGGGGGACGACTTAGCTTCTCCGGAGGTTCGCGTATGCACCCCCTGTCTGTTCCAGATGGCCAAGCCTTCCGAGTCGGCCCAAGCCCTTAGCTCTCTCCCTAGGGTGTTACCGGCCTTCCTTGCGCTCCATGTGGCGTGGTGGGCATTCAGGTCTCCCGCCACCACTGTGTGCGCATCTATGTCAAGCTCGTCGGGCTTGAAGTCGTCGATCCTTGTCTCCCCATTTCCCTTCGAACATGGCGGTTTGTACACGTTTGCCACTACCACCTGCGTGTCTCCCGTTACCACGCATACGTCTAGCCTTTCGAGTACGGAGCCGGCACGGTCGGCGGTGGGCATTCTCGTGACATCTATCCCCATTCGAACGTAGGAGAGCAGCCCTCCACCCCTTATCTCCCCGCCTTTTGCCCGCGCAAGCGTCCTGTCCTGTCGGAAGCATTTGTACCCACGGTAATGCGGGGCCTGTTGTCCTTCTTGCAGGTGGGTCTCCTGCATCAAGAAGAGGTCAATTTTGTTTTCCCGAAGCTTGCGCCCGTGGCCCCGAGGTTTCCCCGCACAGTTCCAGCTCACTATCCTCAGACGTGGGGTTCCAGGGCCCGGATTGGGATGCACGTCTCCGTGGCTGGTCAGCAGCCCTCCGAAGGGGGTCGTTCTCGCCTGCCGTCGGCCTTTCGAAGCGGAGGGTGTCCTTCGCGGCGGGGCCTTTTTCCGGTTTTTACGCCGGGGCGACCGCCATGCGTTGCTCGACCTCGCCTGCTGCCGCCATCTAGTCCTGCCGGAGGCCCGGCCGATACGTGGTGGGTTGGGAGCCTTATCTTTCGTATTCTCTTTGAAGACTCCTGTTGACCGCATCTCGGTTGCGCCGGTGGTAGGGAGTGCCGACTCGGGGCGGCGACTGGCTGCCTTGTGGTTGAAAAGCGAGTTCGTTGCAACGGGGGGTGCGGGGTTTTTCCTTCGCTGGCGAGTGTAGAACAATTGAGGGGTCGTTGGCAAATGAAGGAGGGGTAAGGGGCCTCTTCTTCGGTGCAGTTGGGAGGGTGTCGGTCGCTGAATTTTGAACAGTTGAGGGGGTGCAGTGTAGAACAGTTGAGGAGGTGTTGGTCGGTGAACGATGTGCGTTTGAGGCATTTCCCGTGATGTGGTTGCAGAGGGGGGCGAGGAAATTCTTCGTCGCATGTACAACGGTGCGGTCGTCCAGCGGGGCGAGGCGTTTTTCCGGCTTTTACGCCGGGTCGGCCGCCACGCATTGCAGTTCGTCCTCGCCTGTCGCCGTTTCCTTGCCCAGCCCGAAGCAATGCCTGGATGTGGAGAGAGGGTAGCTGTGTCTTTCGTACTCTCTGTCGCGGCCCCTGTTTCCCGCGACTTGGGGCGGCGACTGGCTGCCTCGTGCTTGAAAAGCGTGTTCGTTGCTACGGGGGGTGCGGGGTCTTTCCTTCGCTGGCGAATGTAGAACAATTGAGGGGTCGTTGGCAAGTGAAGGAGGGGAAAGGGGCCTCTTCTTCGGTGCAGTTGGGAGGGTGTCGGTCGCTGAATTTTGAACAGTTGAGGGGGTGCAGTGTAGAACAGTTGAGGAGGTGTTGGTCGGTGAACAATGTGCGTTTGAGGCATTTCCCGTGTTGTGGTTGCAGAGGGGGGCGAGGAAATTCTTCGTCGCATGTACAGCGGTGCGGTCGTCCAACGGGGCGAGGCGTTTTTCCGGCTTTTACGCCGGGTCGGCCGCCACGCATTGCAGTTCGTCCTCGCCTGTCGCCGTTTCCTTGCCCAGCCCGAAGCAATGCCTGGATGTGGAGAGAGGGTGGCTGTGTCTTTCGTTCTCTCTGTCGCGGCCCCTGTTACCCACGACTCGGGGCGGCGACTGGCTGCCTCGTGGCTGAAAAGCGCGTTCGTTGCTACGGGGGGTGCGGGGTTTTTCCTTCGCCGGCGAATGTAGAACAATTGAGGGGTCGTTGGCAAGCGAAGGAGGGGAAAGGGGCCTCTTCTTCGGAGCAGTTCGGAGGGTGTCGGCCGCTGAATTTTGAACAGTTGAGGGGGTGCTGGGTCTCTTCTTCGGCGAGTGTAGTACAGTTGAGGAGGTGTTGGCCGGTGAATGATGTGCGTTTGAGGGGGGTTAGGGTTCCTTTCCCGTGTTGTGGTTGCAGAGGGGGGCGAGGAAATTCTTCGTCGCATGTACAACGGTGCGGTCGTCCAACGGGGCGAGGCGTTTTTCCGGCTTTTACGCCGGGTCGGCCGCCACGCATTGCAGTTCGTCCTCGCCTGTCGCCGTTTCCTTGCCCAGCCCGAAGCAGTGCCTGGATGTGGAGAGAGGGTAGCTGTGTCTTTCGTACTCCCTGTCGCGGCCTCTGTTACCCGCGTCTCGGTTGCGCCGGTGGTTGGGAGGGTCGACTTGGGGCGGCGACGGACTGCTGTGGATGTTGCGAGGAGGGGCAAGGGTCTCCTTCGCCTGCGTATGCAGGCGAAGGAGAACAATTGAAGGGTCGTTGGCCGGTGAGTGCTGAGCAGTAGAGGGGGTGCAGGGTCTTTTCTTCGGCGATCGTTGAACCGTTGAGGGGATGCTGAATCCTTTTTTCGACGTGTGCAGAACTGTAGAGGGGGTGTTGTCCGATGCATGTTGTGCGGTTGGGGGGGATTAGGGTTCCTTCTCCGGTGTTTGCAGTATCGCTTGGGCCGCGGCGGTGAAAGTAGCGTTGGGGGGTGCATCAGTGGTTGGATTTCGATTCAATCCAGGGGAGTCCCAGGGGCGGATCCGTCGCCGCCCACCTTCGACCGTTTCGGCGTTTGCTGGCTTTTTTGAGGGCGGGAGGTCGGGCCGGGCGATTCGTATCGTGGGCACGTGTCGAAGTTCATGGGGGCTGGGCTCGACCCGGAGACTGGGGGTCCTGGGAACAGCCTCCTCGCGGGGTTGCTTCTTGGTGTCCCCGTGGGCGTGTCCCCCTCTTCCGCCGAGTACTCCACTGGTTCGGAGCGCTCGCGGAACTTTCTCTTCGCGATTGGGGTGCCCTTCCCCCTCTTCAGCATCGAAGTAATCTTCGCGAGCAGGACACTGATCCCTGCCTCGTGCTGCTTGTTCATGCGGCTCATTGCCGCCTCCTGATGCCCGGCCAAGCGCCCTTCCATCTGCCCCATGACCGCTCCCTGGCTCGCGGTCAGGCGTCCCTCCATGTCCCCCAGTGCCGTTTTTAGGGCACAGTCCACTTCGGAGAACCTCCTCTCCAGTCGTGAGTGGCTCTCGGTCACCTGGCTCCTGAGGATTTCGTCCCCCTTCCTCCTTTCCTCTGCTTCTTTTTGCACGCCCAGAGCCAAGGCCCTATGCTGCCGCTCCCTCTCTCCCCTCTCCATCTGCAGCTCTTTTCTCCAGCTCTCCTGTAGGAATTCCACCTTGCTGTGGAGGAGAGCCACCATTCCCGGGTCATGTCGGGATGGGTCCCGTTCTGCGGCTGCCGTCAGCGCCTCTGAGTACCCGATCCCGGGCGGGATGGTCGCGAAGACACCGCGTGGGAGCGGGCGCACTGTCCTCCCCACCTCCACTATTTTCCCTTTCACTGTGAAGGTGGTGGGGGGCGCCGCCCGTTCCGCTTGCACCACCATTCCCTCCCCGGAGGTTAGGACCTTGGTCGCCCACCCTGCTGCTGCCAGCTCCCCCTCCAGCTCCTCGGGAGTCGTTCCCGCCGGGATGCCTTTCACCCGGTAGAACAGGTCTTCGCCCATGCTGTACCCGGCAGCACCCAGCTTGCCCCTGGCGGCGCTTACTTCAGACGCGTCGACCCGGACCCCGTACGCGCCCCTGCACATCGCCACACCCCGGGCGCCCACTGCCTGAGCGGCCTCCTGCGCCTTTCTCGCGTCCCACCCGGCCAGCCAGATGACCTGCCATCTCGGCCATTCCGCCCTGTTTATCGGGCGGACGTAGGTGTTGGCGACGCCGCTCGCCCCCAGGAGGGCTAGAGCCACCGGCTCTTCTGCGGTGACCACCCTTGACAGGATGGTTGTTTTGGCCCCCCTCAGGGCGCTTTCCTTGGCCCCTGCCATGCGAGAGTAAGCGGGCCTGGCCACGTCGGGCCCCACCATCTCTTCGACCCAGTCTTTGAAGTGCTGGGCCGGGTCCGCGGCCACGCGCTGCCATTCCTCGGCGGTCATCCCACGGTCATTGCATTCGACCACAAGTCTTCTCGTCTGGGCGGGGCCGAATACCTGCGCCTCCGGCCGCGGCTGTGTGTGGGCTGTCCCCTTCTGCTCCTTTCCCCCTTTCTTGCCTCCTTTCCCCTTCCATCCTCTGTGAATTTCTTCGCCGGCCCCCTTCTCTCCCTTACCACCCATCTTCGTTCGTCGGCCGCCCTGCGACAGGAAGTGGTTGGGACTTGACGTGTGCGTGGTGCCGGGATGGTCGTGCGCAAGGAGGTGCGCTCGTTGGTTGATGTCGCTGCTGTTTCGCTGTTGCCGTCGTCCGTCTCTGAGTCGGCGCTTCAATGCCCTCACTCTCTCGGATCTTAGCGCGCGCCGGAACGATGGCGCTAGCCGCTGTCAGCTGGCTCTTCCCCGGCTCAGGGGCTGTCGTGCGTCACGGGTGCGTGGTCGGACGCGCAGCTCTCGGACGGTGGTGTCGTTGCCTTCTCGCCTTCGAAACAGCTCAGAATGAGTAGTCGACGTCCGTCTCAGAGTCGGTGCCTCTTTGCCGTCACTCCCTCGGTTGGGCCGTTACGCGCGCCGGAACGATGGCGCTAGCCGCTGTCAGCTGGCTCTTCCCCGGCTCAGGGGCTGTCGTGTGCCACGGGTGCGGGGTCGGTTGCGCAGCTCTCGGTTGGCGGCGTCTTTGCCTTCTCGCCTACGAACAGTTCACTCCCTTCGCTGGGTGTGGGCCTTCACGCGCGCCGGAACGAGGGCGCTAGCCGCTGTCAGGTGGCTCTTCCCCGGCTCAGGGGTAGTCGGTGTCACGGGTGCGTGGTCGGACGCGAGGCTCTCGGCTCTTCGGTATTCTTACTTGATCAGACTCTGAATCAGAGGACCGCTTCGACTCCGCGCACTTGTGTTTCCGACGATCCCGTATGGACGTACAGATTGGTGTTTCCTTTGTCGGGGACTTCTTTCACCGGGGAGACCGGTACCGCTTTCCTCACAAACCCGAGGGAGGTTTATGGGTGACCACGGTAAGCCACCAATAAAGTACAGAAACTGTAGCTTTTAAATCGTTGGTAGATAATAGCGCGGAGCTGGCTTTTTCTCCCCCTGGGTATCCTCCCAAAATTAAGTGCGCTCGGCTAAGGCCGGCGCGTGGCGAGACTGGAGGCAGCAGTTAAAGTTCGGGGAACAGCAAAGTTCGGGCGAAGCTAAGTTCGGGCAATGCTAAGTTCTGGTGAAGCAAAGTTCGGGTGAAGCTAAGTTCGGGCGAAACAAAGTTCGGGCGAAGCAAAGTTCGGGCGAAGCTAAGTTCGGGTGAGCAAAGTTCTGGTGAAGCAAAGTTCGGGCGAAGGTGAAGCTAAGTTCGGGCGAAACAAAGTCCGGGCGAAGCTAAGTTCTGGGTGAAGCAAAGTTCGGACGTTCTGGTGAAGCTAAGATCGGGCGAAACAAAGTTCGGCGAAGCTAAGTTCGGGTGAAGCAAAGTTCGGGCGAAGCTAAGTTCTGGTGAAGCAAAGTTCGGGCGAAGCTAAGTTCGGGTGAAGCAAAGTTCTGCTGAAGCTAAGTTCGGGCGAAACAA
Source organism: Diplonema papillatum (assembly GCA_030068145.1). NCBI lineage: Eukaryota > Euglenozoa > Diplonemea > Diplonemida > Diplonemidae > Diplonema > Diplonema papillatum. The sequence goes on from JAPJBO010001948.1 coordinate 8,294, forward strand.
AGTTCGGGCGAAACAAAGTTCGGGCGAAACAAAGTTCGGGCGAAACAAAGTTCGGGCGAAGCTAAGTTCGGGTGAGCAAAGTTAGGTGAAGCAAAGTTCGGGCGAAGCAAAGCTCGGGTGAAGCTAAGTTCGGGCGAAACAAAGTCCGGGCGAAGCTAAGTTCGGGTGTAAAGTTTGGCCTCGTACCCGGGGCCCAGCACGGGGGGGGCCGCCCTGGGGCAGCCTTTTCCCGCTGCCCCCCCCCCCACTTTATTGGTATGGGAGTTTGGTTGGGAGGGAAAATGGGAAAACCGCTATCACACTCGGTCAGTGTACCGCCCGAAGTGAAGAAAAGGTGGCCGATCGCAGTGCTGACGTGCATTTGCCTCGGCCTCCTGCTGCTCGTCGAAGCCGAGTTCTCCGTCACTGAGCCGTTTGTGACGTCCAACTGCGAAGTGTCGTGCTGGATCGGAACGTCCCTGAAGCAGAGTCCGTGTGCCTTGAGCGAGGGGATCGGCTGCCACACGTCGACGGACCTTATGAACTGGAAGCTCCTCAACGAGACCATGCACGACACGTCAATTGTCAGCAGCGTTGGTACGCCGCCGTGGTGGATCGAACGCTCGGACGACCAGCATGGAAACGACACCGAGCCCATCGAAGTTCCGCTGACGAGGCCAACAACCATCACGTCGGTAGGTTGGGTCGCTCATGAGATCACCAACCTGTGCACAACACCACCCGACGGCGGCGACTACGACGCCAGCCGGTGCGACGCGCCTGTCGGAACCTTCGCCGCCACGATCTCCGACGTCCCGGTTGCAACGTGCTTGGTCGTCGTGCGAGTGGTAGCGGGCCCCACCGTCGTGCCGACGGCAGATGCGCCGTCGACCGGAAGGCATGCCGCATCTGCATCTCCCTCGCCCCCTAGAGCATACGGCGGCTGGTTCGAACGCGACCGCTACGGCTCGCACACTGCTGTCGGGTGCTGCGAGGACCGCCCCTGGACGCGACCTTCATCTGTCACTGCCGCCGACACCGTTTGGGATCCCCTGATCCTCCCTGACCTTACCCACGCCATCGACGCGCCCTGCCTCCCGCGCCTACCGCAGCCCCCTCGTTCCATACTACGGAGTCTGCCAGCGAGACAACGAAGGTTGATGAGGGCGGCTGTCAGGCGCCGGAGCATGCTCCGAGCTCAACGTGCCACCGTGCACGTTTGAGGTCGAACTACGGCAACTCGAAGTGCGGGAACAGTTGGGTATGTGCAAGCTCCGTGTGTTTACGTGCCTGGTGTGGTAACGGTCGTCGGACTCGAAGGGATGACAACCCTGCCGGAGGGGGCAACACCCCTGCCGCGGCGGCGGCGAGGAGACGACTCTCACCGCGCCAGCACCGACCGCGCGAGGGACGAACCCCTCAGCCGGGGTTCCTGCGCGAAGCACGGCCTTCCCACGGGCAAGGAACCACCCCTCGGTGGACACCCACCCGGGCCACCGCAAGAGAGGACAGCATCCAGCTGCCAGGGGCCAGCACGCGAGGGGATGATGCCCACTGGCCGTCGGTCACGACCACCGTTTAGCGTCCAGTTTTCAAGAAAGTAGACGGAGCAGCCGCAGGCTTGCCTTTCCCGGTTGTTGAATAAGCCTTATTATTGGGAAAAATAAATTCCCTCTGGTGGAAATGGCTTGCGGAGCGTGACGATAAATTTCGTTTATTTTTTGACAGGATTCCGTTGTGTTTACACAGGCCGGACAAATAAACGAATTTATTTTTTTCCGATCTCGGAATTTATTTTGCGCCGCCAGCTATTTTCAGTCGGAAAAATAAACGAATTTAAGTCGAAACAAATAAATGATTTATTGTCCCTAGGGAAATAAATTCGTTTATTTTTCCGACTGAAAATAGCTGGCGGCGAAATAAATTCGTTTATTTTTCCGACTGAAAATAGCTGGCGGCGCAAAATAAGGTCGTAGGCAGAAATCTGTAGGGGAGACCCCTCGCAAAATTTTTTTTCTCCCTGTGGTGAGTGAAATCGCGTGTTTTGAGCTCGTTTTGAGTCTAATTCATCCTTTCTGATCCTGCCAACTGTGAAAACAGCCCAAGGACAGAGGAAGAAATCAAAATCCCGATGCCGTCGAAGCGCCAGCGCGAGGCAGATGACATTCTGAAGAACGCCAAGGTGCCTGCAAAAAGTGCACCTGTGTACGAGGCGGAGTGGGAAGCGTTCGCAACGTTTGCCAAAATCAAAACGAGGAAGCCGTCAAAAACTGACTTTGTCCTGTACCTGGACAAATTGCACGAGTCACAGAAGGGCTCGTCGGTCGCGAGTATACTTTCTCGCTTGGCATCGACATACTACCAAAAGTATAGCCAGAAGCTTGCAGTTGAGTACCCTGAGTTGTACGATCTTGCGCGCAGCTTCCGCAGCGGCGAGAAGCCGAAGCAATCTCCTGGGCTGTCCAAGGAAGACGCCATTGCATTCATGGAGAGTGAGCCGGAGGAAGACGACAACAAGTGGTATCATCTGGTGAGACAAGCGACACTGGCGCTCCAGTGGTGTGGAAGCCTCCGTGCAAATGAAGTGCTGACAATCTCTCCCGAAGACGTGATCCCACGTGTAACCCCAGCAAGAGAGAAATACTTGAAGGTGGTCATCACATGGCGTACGGCGGGGTGCAGCACAGTCTGCGGCAGACCAGGGAGCCTCACAGGCTCAGATCCAGGCTATGCTCAACCACGCCACGTCATCTGCTGCAAACCAGTACGTTTCATCGTCAGTGGCTATCAAGAACTCGACCGCAACACTTGTCAGCAGCGCTCATCCAACAGTCCTACCCAGCACGACAGCACCTGTGCAGTCCTTCATGCAAGCGCCCATGCAAGCAGCATCGTATGTTGTGAACTACAACGTCAACCTGCCGGGACTCCCCCAGTTGCAGCAGAACAACCAGGCACATTGATCTGTGACCTGTCACTTACAACAACTCCACTCCTACACAACGTTCTGCTACGCAATGTCTCAGACACACAACGTTCTGCCGCGCACATTTGCTACGCAACGTTCTGCTAAACACCAACGTAACTGCAATGCAATATGCTCAACGTCTTACACAACGTTCTGCCGTGCACATTTGCTACGCAACGTTCTGCTAGACACCAACATAACTGCAAAGCAGTATGGTTTTCTTTCCATCCTCGGGAATTTATTTTTCCCAATAAAATCATTTATTCGGCAATAATTTCCGCCAATTTTGCCTCGGTGTCGGTTTTAGTCCCTCGGGAGGCCCTCGGGGGGGTTTGCAACCCCTCGCCACTCGCTCCGCTCGTGGCTCGGGGTTGCAAACCCCCCCTCGGGCCTCCCTCGGGACTAAAACCGACACCTCGACAAAATAAACGGAAATTATCTTGCCGAATAAATGCTTATTATTATAAGGCCGCACCACAGCATTCGGGCGTTAAACACCTCAGACACTGACACGTGACTGAGTCACGCAGTGGTTGGCCACTGGTTGTCGTCAGGTGGGTCACTGGGTTAGTGGGTGTTCGTTGTGGACCCAATCAATGGGTCAATGCGGTATACATCTCTCGCGGGGCTGAGGGAGCTTGCGCAACTCCAATGTCCACTTCGAGCATAGGTCGAGCTTCGACCCGAAGTTGTGCGTGACCGGCGTGACGTAAACGATGCACGTGCGCTGTGCCCCGCTGTAGCTGCACGTAGATGTACTAACATATTGCCCTGACTCCGACGGTCCTTAGCGACACGTCCCTCAGACTCAGAGTCAGCGAGACACCGTGTTCCTGCACTCGATGCATGCGACACATCATACTTTTCATCATAACGACACGAAAACCTGGGTGGTCACCCGTTTTCTGTGCGAGTGAGTGAGTTGCTTCACGGCAACATTCACCAGAAGCTGGCAGAGCTGGTTACTACAGTACAGGGCCACAAAGCAGGCTTGTACTGGCTGGAATCGGGTACCTGTCGTAAAAATCCCAAAAAACTCCAAAAAAAACACAGATATGGTGGCTATACGGCAATTGCGGCCGGTTTTCAGGAGGGAAAAAAAACCGGAAAAATTCGCCACATCCGCCACACGACTTTTTCATTTTCGTGTGGCAAATGTGGGCCACACGTGGCAACCGTGTGGCGACCAGCCCTGTGCCACGCTCGAAGGCACCACTGACAACGTCCTTGTCCCCCACGCTCGTGCATCACCGTTGGTCCTCGGCGGCGGTTGTACGCAAAACACGTCTGTTGCGGTCAACCCCGTGCGACCCCCGCCCTCGACTACAACGCTCGCAACAACGTCCGTCCCGCCTGCCCCCGACACTCCTGCACTGCTGTCGTTCTGGGTCTGTGACCCCTCCGGCAAGCACCGACACTGCACGGTGGACAGTGAAACTGTCGTCGGGGACTTCTTCGCGCAGTCGACTTGGTTTGACCCCGACGTGTGCTGGATTTCGCAGGGAACCAGGCAACTAGTCCTCTCGGACTCCTTTGCCGAGAACGCCGTCAACCGCGACGACACACTGACCGTGATGGTCAGGCTCCTCGGGGGAGGTGGCCGAGGTAGTTGGCGCGGCGGCAAGGGAAACAGGGGCGGTAGGGGCGCTGGGTCCTCGGGTACCAGCGTGCCAAGTGCCCCCGCTGGGGATGCGAGCTCCGGGACTAAGGGGCACAAGGGCGGAAAATCGCGCAGGGGGAATGGACCACCCGATGGCCTCGTGTGGAGTGATGGCGCAAGGGACTGCGATAAAGCTGACCTGTATCGCGACTGGGAGTTCCCTGAGATGCGCTTTCGAGCCGTCTTCCCCCTGCACGTGTTCGACGGCGACGTCACCCATGCGTCATGGGAAGAAGTGTCGGGCTCCCCGTTCCAGTGGGGGCAGTACTACCTGCACAGCGTCCTGACCCGCGGTGCAGTTAACTCGTGCTGGGATGCTGCAGCCAAACAAGAGTTCTCCCGGGGCGAAGTTTACCAGACCTTGGAGATACACTTTTCGGCCAACGCAGCAGATGAAGTCGACATCTTGCGCGCAAGCGGGTACCAGGGTGCGTACTTTGAACCGCTGAACTCGCAAGATTACCGTGTCCTACTGGTCCCGGATAGGGCGGACATGGGGGAAGTCAGCAGCATCGCAGCCAAGATAGACCATCTCCAACTGGGTCTTTCTTACTGCAGAGGGGAATTGGGTGTTCGAGTCAGGGCATCCTCGTACGCCGAAGCCCGTCAGCTGTTACCGGATTTACCCGCGGAGATCGCCTACTTCGCGGTGGCTGGCATCCCCTGCGGTTCGAACGCAAACACGCTGCAACGGAACTTGACGCGCTTGGGGTGGAACGTCACGCCTTTGTTCAAGACGGCCAAATCGGGACGATACGCCGAGTGGGCTGTCAAGTCCGAGACGCTCCCGGGAAGGTTTGACTGCGATCTCCTCAACGGCATGCGCATCACCATCAAAAGGGTGGATCGGTACCCGATCCAACCCTCCAGACATATCGCGTCCGTCCGCCTCTCGTCCTCATACAGAGACGAATCGAACACGCTGCGTTGCGACGTACATGAAGGTTCAACACCGGTTCCGTACAGCGTATTCCTCGAGCGCTACGGCAAAGCTGCCAGTACCCTGTGGGAGCTTGCTGGTAAGAGCAGTACCACGGATGGTGCGGACGGATCTTCCTTTGGCAACGACGGCACCCCTCTAGCCGGCGGGAGCGAGGTCGGGCTGACGTCCTATGCAAAAGCGACTCTGCGGCCTTGCAGCTCGCCCCCGCCGGCGGGCTGGTGCCCATTACAGCACGGTTTTGTTAGATGTGCCCATTACAGCACGGTCTTCCTTAGATTTGCCCATTCGGTGTTTTCGAGTGCCCATTACAGCACGGTTTTCTTAGATTTGCCCATTCGGTGTCTAAAAAAGTGTCACATGCAGGACTCGAACTCACGACCTTCAGACCTTCCTCTGCGTTGTGACGGTGACATCCACATTTTGGACGATGGACAATGGGCTGTCACCGGGCATAGCTGCCAGCCACATTGTGGCCCATTTGACCACAAAGTAGCCACAACCTTGTGGCTACCTTTGTGGCCAGGTGGACACCTTCAGTCTGTCAGAAGTTCAGATGAGGTTGACGGGGTTTAGGGCCAGCATTTGGGCCAGCTGCTACGCCGTTTCTGGCTGAAATTCTGCTGGACCACGTCGCCGGCCAAGACTGAAAGAAAATGGCAGTTGTTGTCAACATTCATCCAAAATTCCGGGCCAAATCATCCCAATGTCACCTTCGTAGTGGCCGCACGCTTCGCGTGTTCCGCGCACTTTTGACGAGCACGTGCCGCAGCGACGATGTAGTGACACACTGCAGGCGCAGCGACGCATTCCGTTCGCATCCCGCATCCACCCGAATGATGAGAGTCCGAATCAGCTACCAGCTCAGCTGGAACTGTCAATTTCATCTCTGAAATCTTTCTCCCTACAACACACAGGAACGTGTGCACAAGGTCAAACAGCTTAGGTTTTAGGTTCAAGTTTTGGGTTCTTTTGGTTCCCGGTTTTGGCACCATTTGGGTCCAAGTTTTGGGTCCTTTCAAGTTGCGGCCCCTTCGCCAGGCTGACGTTGCACGCATTTTCTGCGGAGCAAAAACTCTCGCCATTTTCACCGCCCCCTGCCAGCTTCGACCATACCTTTTCTTTGCAGCTTTCTAGTATGATTCAAATCGGACTGGCTGCTGTGGTACTTTACCGCTCTCTGCAGCGGTCTCGAGGTCGCTGGTTCTGAAGAGGCTATCGGACAGAAATCGTAAGAAGAAGTGGAAGTCGTACTACAGAACTGTAGAACGGGTCTGTCGCCCGCGCGAAGTGAATTATGCACGAATCTGTGCATAATTCCTACTACTACCGGGACAAGCGGGTCGGCCGCGGGACCACCGAACGGTGAACGTGCAAGCAACATGGACGGACGGCGCCTTGCTCCCAGCGGAAGCGCGACGCGCGACGCGACGACGAGCAAGCAGGGGGAAGCGCCCGCAAGAAGCCGAGGCCGCAGCAGCCGCCTGCGAACGAGAAGCAGGTGGCCGCCCACGAACCCACTGTTACCCAGCTCGTCTCCGCCGCGGCTCTGTCCGCGGCTCCGAAGCGGAGCCGCGGAGACGAGCAGGTGAAACAAAACACAGGGGAGTCGAGATCTCGGCCGCGGGGACAGTGGGAGAAAAGGAAGTGCGCCGAATCATCTGGTGGTTCCTCGAGCTCGTCGTCAAACTGCACATCGGGACGTGAAGCGCGCACCGGAGACAAACAGTACGCGGGGCAATAAGCGACCGTGCAGTCTTCACAGGCATCGTCACAGATTGCCTACTACTACAGAGGTTTAGTAAACCGTTTACCGCCAATGAGTGCCGCACCAGGATAGGTGTAGCAGCTCCGTCCAAAAACCCCATTTGAAGTTGTGTCCGCCAGTCGGTTTGTGGCTACTTTGTGCCCGCCACAAAACGAGCCAAGGTTTGTGGCTACTTTGTGGTTAGATGGCCCAAAATGCGGCTGACAGCTATGCCCAGTGACAGCCCATTGTCCGTCGTCCAAAATGTGGGTGTCACAGCCACAATGCAGCGGAAGGTCTGAAGGTCGTGAGTTCGAGTCCTGCATGTGGCACTTTTTCGGGGACGAACCCTGCAAGTGACACTTTTTGAGGCACCGAATGGGGGGCAAATACCAGGGCTAATTCCCATTATAGCACATTTTCTTAACTTTGTGCCCATTATAGAACTATTCTTAACTTTTTGCCCATTATAGAACTGTTCTTAACTTTGTGCCCATTATAGAACTATTTTTAACTTTTTGCCCATTCTCGATAACTTTGTGCCCATTATAGAACATTCGCTAACTTTTTGCCCATTATAGAACATTCGCTAAAAATCGTCACTTCGGGGACTCGATACCACAACCTTCAGGCAGGGCTGGTTAGCCACAACTTGCCACATTGTGGCCCATTTAGCCACAACTTTAGCCACAATGTTTTTTTTTTTTTTTCCATCAGGCACCTTCCTTTCCACCGGCCCAACGGACCGCGATTCTAAGAAAAGAACAGCCGCTCTGTGAGCCGGCTTCGAGGTTAGGCCGGCTGTACTGGGCCGCTTGTTTGCCGGTTTGGGTGAAAGCAGAAAGAAAAGAGTGATTGCTTGATTGTACGTTTTTCGCTCGGTGGCTTCCCTGCGCCCACTAGGTTCAGTTGAGCGGAGGTTCCATCATTGCCTGTCTTCAAGTTCTTGAACTTCGGCGTACTTATGTAGGTGGTTGCGTGTCTGTGGGTGCTTGTGGGTGGCTCCTTCCGATTGCTCGGGGTGCCTTTCCTCCCACTACGTTCGCGTCGCTGCGGGTGGGCTTTTCTAGGTTGCCGCCAGCACCTGCGCGGCTTCTCCCCATCGGGGCCTGTACGGCCGGGTGACGAATCCGTGGTGCCGCCGCGGCAAAAGAAAACTGTTTGGTTGTTTGGTGACAGTGGTTCTCACCAGCCTCCCCGGCCTTGTTTCCGACACAGTTGTTAGTCGTTTGGTGAGGAGTGGGCATTCCTTCAGCTCGAAGTAACAACCGGTTCTCTGTTGTCGCCCTGGCTGGCGGCTGTGTTTGTGGTTGCCGGTCACCGGTCTGGCGTTCCGGGTTCTCGTCCGTCGGTGTGGGGTTGTTACTTCGATAAGCGGCTCACTCCGTGACTCTATCACGGGGCTGTGCGGGGCCTTGGTAGAGGTGGGAGGGGTGTTGGGAAGGAGGGAAAGGAGTAAAAGTCAGCCAGAGTAGAAGCTTCTAGAGCCGCCAGTCGTCCGCTTCGGCCACCATAACCAGATCGCCTTCCGGTTGCTGCGATTCAACTGTCTGCTCGTCCGACATGTCTTCCGCCTGTGACGAGATGTCTGAGGCGGCGTCCAGCACGCTTTGAGTCGACTGGAGCTCGGGCTCGGACGCTGAGGATGCGAGGATGGTGTAGTGCGGGAGTACTCCCGCACGCTGCAGGTATGCAAGCGCGAGTTCGGGGTACTCGAACAAGGTGCACCACAGTTCGTCGGCCGCGTTCGGGAACCCGCCCTTGTTGCGGTGTTCCACCTGGTTGCGCATCGCGAGCCTGAAGGGCGCGGTCGCGTCGTCTGCGCACACCTTGAACAGGTGGAGCACAGGGCTCGACGTGAGCGACCCGCAGATCGGGCACGGGCGGAAGGTTCGGGCGCGCTCGGCTGTGCTGAGCGCGCGCATGTCCGGGGTGTACATCGTCCGGATGAGTGGGTGATGCCCGGTGCGCAGCTGGCGAATCTCCCGTTCGGCCCGAGGCGTCAAGTGCCGGCGCCGCTTTATCGTCCGGCCGTTGACCAGCCTAACGAACGGAGTCGTGTTGCCGTCCTTGTCCGCCCGGTAGTAGGCTTCCCTGGCCTGTCGTTCCCTGTCTAGGTTCAGGTATGCCTTGTGTCGATACTTGACGTCCGCGGCGCTAATTTGAATGGCAGGTGGAGGTGTGGCATGTGTCGCGGCTGCGCGAGCAGTAGATTCTTGGAGCTCAGCTGCCGCCGCCTTGGCCAAGGAGTCCGCCATGTCGTTGCCCGCGAGCCCACAGTGAGCGTACACGAATTGCAGCGTTATCGCGTACCCCCTCGCTCTGAGCTCGCATAGCAGCAGCCAGATCCTAATGTTGGTTGGATCCTTCTGCTTATACGACCCCAGACTGAGGACTTTGAGGAGCGACTGAGAGTCGCTTAGAACGACGATGTGGCGCGGTTGAGAGGTTGCAGGTAGGTGTTGCTGGAGGAGGTGGAGGGAAGTACAGATCGCAACCTGCTCGGTCCGGAAGCTGCAGACGTATCGGCCCGCTTTTACCGACTTCTGGATTGTCTTCCGGCCGGTTTGCAAGCATCGGGCCACGAGCGGTTGGTCGTCCACCTCCTCGAATGTCACGGTCGGGCCGATTTCGCAGAAGATGCCTGCACCACCCCAGGTGGGCCTGTCGACGAACCGCCTGATCCACGGCCGCAAGTCCTCGGAGCGATACGGGTCGCATACCGTGGCTGGCGGGGGGTCGCTGCTCACCACAGAGCCGTCAGTCCAGACGCAGCAGTCCGCCGGTGGCAGTTTACTCAGCTGCCTGAGGACCCGGCTCAACTTTTCTGCCTTGCTGGCGTCCCGCTTACCCGGGAGCGAGGCGTTTATGACCACGTCAGGGCAAGGCTGCCAAGGGGCAAAGGGGTTGAAGAGAAAGGTCTCCCGTCCACATAGGTGCGTTCCCGACAGGTTGTCGATGCTATCGTACGCGTCGCTGAGCGTCGTCTTGAGGCCCAGCTCGTGGTTCCAGAGCTGCGGTCGGTGTCGCATCCTCTCCCTGAGGGCGGCTATGCGCGCTTGGATGATCGCGCGGATCGGAAGTACCCCGGCTTCTTGCTGGGCGGTGAAGTCGTTGAGGTTCTTCCTGCACCCCAGCACGCAGATGAGAGCCCGACGGTGAAGTCGTTCGAGCATCGTCACTTGTGGTTTCGCAGGCGAGTCGTGCGTTAGAAGGAAGGGGCCGTATACCCCGAGGGCGTACGTGAACGTCGGTAGCACATACGTAAGGTAAAGGGTGCGCAGCGTGCGGGTACTGAAGCCGTAGGACTTCCCCGAGAGGTGGCGGAGGAAGTTCAACTTGAGTGAGAAATTGTCGACAACCCTCTGGACGTGTGGCACAAAGGAGAAATCCTGATCGATCCAGAGTCCCAGCAGTTTCGTCTTCTCGACCCAGCGCAGGCGGACAGCCACCCGGAGAGTTACCACCGGGGCTTTCGGGTCGGCGTTCAGCGCATCGGAGATCTCAGCTCTTGTCACCTGGGTTTTCGTACTCTTGCCGTTGATGGAAAGAATGTGCTTCCCGTGATGCTCGAGCCACGGGGAGCCCTCTCCCCAAACTGCGTGCGGTGTACTTCTGGTGATTCGCCGCAGTACTTGCGCAGCCGGGATCTCCAGTTCCACCATAGTGGATTCGAATACCACTATTGGGTGTTGGCGACTCAGTTCTCCTGGCGCTTGGATAAGGACGCCTTCTGTCTTGAGTTTCGACAGCTGCATGCCCGCACGGGCTGTCCACAACTCTACAACGTTGACCACTTCTTGTGCATGGGTTTCAAGTTCCTGGGGCGTCTTGGCGACCACTGCTACTCCATCGTCGTCCGCGAAGAGGGAGAACGTGAGCTCGGCACCAGCTTCCAGTGTTCGCGCGCGGAGGGCGTTGAGGTCGTCCCCCAGGTCATCGATGTGGAATAGAAACAAGAGTGGGCCCAGCACGGTTCCTTGGGGGACCCCATCTCTCAGGTGGAACTCGTTGCCAAGCTCACCGTCAAGTAAGAACGCTGCCTTCCTCTCCCTTAGAAACGCCTCGATCCATCTCAGGAACTTGGCCGGTATGCCTCGCTTCTCCATCACGGTGAGGAGTCGGCGGTGGTCCACGGTGTCGAAGGCGTTCGCTAGATCGAACGAGAGAAGGCAGATGTGGTGGAGCATGGCCCGGTGCATGTCGATCGTCGAAACCACCGAATACAACTGCTCCTCTGTTCCCCGACCTTTGCGAAAGCCGCCCTGCCGGCTGCAGAAGGGGCGGATCGTTTGGTGGTGTGCCGGATTTTCAGTCAGGAAAACTAGGCGGTTCTTCACGACCGACTCCATCAACTTCGAGGTCACACTCGTCAGCGAAATTGGCCGATAGCCCTCCGGGAGTGAGTGGTCTCTGCCGGGTTTTGCTATCGGGACTACGTGGGCCTTCTTCCAGGAGTCTGGAACGTACCCTTCGTCCCAGGAGACGTTGAGTAGCTCGAGAATAAGTTTCTTCGCGCCCTCTCCCAGCCTAGTGAGCAGCTTTGAACAGAGTCCCTCAGGGTCAAGTGTCGTCTTAGGATCAAGGTCTTCTATAGCGCGGTCCAGTTCTTCCATGGTGATAGGGCCGCAGCCGACTTCCTCGCTCGAGGGCTCTTTCCGCGGAGCCCAGATAGGGGCTGGAAAGGGATTCTCATCTCCGTTGCCTCCGCAGACCTTCTGCAGATGGCGTCCAAACAGCTCCGTTTTGCCTCCGGCGTCGACCGTGTAACCTTCGCTGCTTTTCAGTGGCGGCGTTGAAAAGCGCTGCGTCCTGCCGTCGATCTTTCGAACTTGCTGAAACAACAGACTGATGTCGGTGCACCTGTTTATTCGGCCTGCTACACGGTCCCAGTACAGCGTCTTCGCGCGAGTCGCGGCGGCTTGAAATTCTATTTGTTTGTCCAGGTAAGCTTCTATTTTGTCTGGCGAGGCCGGATCGACGCGTAGCTCCGCCTGCACCGTCGCTTTTTCACGTTCAAGTACGGAGAGCTCTGGTGTCCACCAAACCTTGTAGACGCGACCTTGGCGGTACCTCGGTACGAAGTCGTGAATTGCGCGGCGGAATAGGCAGGAGACGCTTTTTGCGAAGCGAGCATTCGAGGCGGGCCTGTTCATAAGGAGAGCTTCGCTCTGGTCTTCAAGTTGTTGCAGCATGCCGTCCCAGTCCGCTTTGGGCCAGGAAAACCAGGTGGACTTCGACTTTCGTGGTTGGGTGTACCCCCTCGGCGCTTCAAAGGCGACGGGATAGTGGTCAGACCCCCATGAGCCAAGGGTCCTCCAGTTGAGGATGGTTTCGGGGGTGCAGGAGGAGATTACCAGGTCTGGGGACGAGACTAAAGGGGGCCGCATGGTTTGAACTTTCGGGTCGTTCCAGACTCTTCCGGACATTTCCATCAGCCAGTCCCGGAGGATGCGTCCCCCGGCATCTTCTGCGCCTTTGGACCAGTCGGAGTGATGGACATTAAAGTCGCCTGCGATGATGGTGTTGTCGTCTAGCGGGAACGGGCTCATATTGAGCTTGTTACGCCTGGTCGGGGGGCGATAGACATTGTACACTTTCAACGGAAAAATTGGGCACACCTGGTATAGCGGTCAGGGCGCCAGATTGATAACCTGAGGGTCGCTGGTTCGATTCCCTGGCTGGCCAACTTCTCCAGGCGTTTGGGGATGAACTCCCAGATGAAAGCTCTAGTTCACACAGTACTTGTACTGCTAGCGGAAATTGCTCCGCAGTAAAGGATGGCTTCCATACTTGATTGTATGGTCTCCCAACCATCCCCATCAGGGGACCTCAGAGGAGTGGAGTAAGGTGCCCTGGTGGCCCGAACTAAAAAAAAAAAAAAAGTCCGTCCTGGAGAAGATCCAGGACGTCATGCAGGCGCGGACCCAGTACGAGGGGCGAGGACAGAAGGTGTGGTCGTCCGCCTTGGCCACCGAGAAGCGGAAGAACCTCCTCGACCTGCTAACGGAGGAGCTCGCCCGCTCGAGCCAACTGCAGGGAGCGGCCCTGTCCCAGGCGCAAGACCGGATCCGGGCGAGGATCCAAAGCAGCTCCGGCAAGCACGCCTCGGCGTGGCTGTACGGCAACCCGGAAGCGGATACCGGGATGTGGTTGTCCTCGGCCGAACTGGCGGTGGCAGTACGCCTTCGGCTGGGGCTGCCAATTGCGGCCGCGCCAGGGGAGTGCCGCCTCTGCGGGCACGGGGCGACCGACGTCATCGGCTCGCACGCCCAAACGTGTTTCGGCAGCGGCCGCCGGACGCGCCTGCACAACGCGCTTCGGGACATTGTCGCCGACTTCGCACGTCGAGGGCTGCTGGGCCCCTCGATCGAGCGAGCCGTGTTCGCGAACACGCGGCGCAAGCGCCCGGACATCAGCTACGTCCGGGACGGCACCACCGTCCTACTTGACGTCGCAGTCACATACCCCCTACAGCTCTCGCAGCCCCACTACGCGACCAGGGCCGCAGCGGAGCCAGGGGGCGCAGCAGCCGCGTATGCTGTTGCCGTCAAGGAGCGTGTCTACAACAGGATCATCGCAAATGAGCCGGACCCGCGGGAGTGGCGAGCGGTGCCGCTAGTTGTAGACACGTTCGGGGCCTGGTGCCCAGGAGCAATCACGGAGCTGCGGCACATCGCCCGCGCGAACGCCCTCCGTGAAGACCGGACCGCTTCGGCCGCCTGCCAGGACCTCTTCCACCGCTTGAGCTTTTCTATAGCCCAAGGGGTGGCGAGGATCGTAATTGCATCTGGTGGGGCGCGACCGGACGAAGCGAATCCACCCTGATGCAGGGGGAAGAGTCACTGCATCGCGGGTTTTTTTACCTGGTCGGACCTGCACTCAGATGCAGGCCAGCCCAGGTCGCAGTGAGGTGGCGTTCACTGTGTGCTGAAGAAGCATTTCTTTGGACTACCGCTCCGGAAGCAACCGGATACCGGCAGCCCCGCTGTACCAACATGGCTAGTACAGTGTCCCGCGCTCCAAAAAAAAAATTTTTTTTTTTGGAGCGCGGGACACTGTACTTTTTTTTTTTTTTTTTGGAGCGCGGGACACTGTACTCGACATGTTGGTACAGCGGGGCTGCCGGTATCCGGTTGCTTCCGGAGCGGTAGTCCAAAGAAATGCTTCTTCAGCACACTGTGAACGCCTGTCTCACAGCGACACGGGACTGGCCTGCGCGTGACTGCTAACAGGTCCGACCCGGTAAAAAAACCCGCGATGCAGTGACTCTACCCCCTGCATCAGGGTGGATCCGCTTCGTCCGGTCGCGCCCCACCAGATGCAATGACGATCCTTGCCACCCCTCGGGCTATAGAAAAGCTCAAGCGGTGGAAGAGGTCCTGGCAGGCGGCCGAAACGGTCCGGTCTTCACGGAGGGCGTTGGCGCGGGCAATGTGCCGCAGCTCCGTGATTGCTCCTGGGCACCAGGCCCCGAACGTGTCTACAACTAGCGGCACCGCCTTCCATTCCCGCGGGTCTGGCTCATTGGCAATGATTGCGTTGTAGACACGCTCCTTGACGGCTACAGCGTACGCGGCTGCTGCGCCCCCTGGCTCCGCCGCCGCCCGGGCTGCGTAGTGCGGCTGCGAGAGTTGTAGGGGGTACGTGACAGCGACGTCAAGTAGGACGGTGGTGCCATCCCGGTTTTTTTTTTTTTTGGATGAGGCACCTTTTCCTTCTATCCTTCCTCCCGGAGCGCGGGACACTGTACTTTTTTTTTTTTTTTTTTTGGATGAGGCACCTTTTCCTTCTATCCTTTCTTTTTTGGAAACAAATTGAAGACATGAGAACACACAAACGCAAACCACCCTGCCTAACAAAAAATTTGGCATAATGGGGAACGAACACGCAGACAGGATCGCCAATGCTGCCCGCCTTGCCACTGGCTTAATTACTCCCGCCCCACTTGACTTTAACTCTGCTAAGGCACGTGTTTTAGAGACCCTGAAAAAAGAATGGCTGTCTTCCCGGCCGCACAATTTTCACTTCAGAGCCACAGATGGCCACCAACCAACCTGGCTGCAACCGATCCTGTCCAGGCAAGCCGAGGTTAATATAATCGCGCTGCGCACTGGCCACAGCACAATAAACAAGCACTTCCTTTGTGATAACACTAGAAAAAACTCAATCCTGCAGGGTGTCTGCTGGCACTGCAAACTGGGAATTACTAACACTATGCTTGAACACCTATTGCTTCGTTGTGCGGTACTTGAACCCCTTAGACGTGCTGCCCTTAGATTCCCTCCCCCGTCCACATTGTCCCAGGTCTTCACACAATGCAACTCTGTCGGCCTACTGCTGCTCTTGCAGAAGACGAAAGACCTGCCTGATTTCCCAGTCATTGCCCGCAGGCTACTAGCATAACCAGTTGTAAAGAAATAGATATGCCAAAAAGTGGGATTGACTCACAACCAAGAACCAACATGTGCAGTGTTAATGTAGAAACGTCCATGTGAATGACCTTCACCCAAAAACCAATATGCACAGTGTTAATGTAGAAACGCCTTCCGTCCTCGTTCTCTACCGCCCTCCTAGGGGAATTGCCCCCTTGACCAGGTCAGCTTCTGGAATTGTTCGTTCACTCGTCTAACCCAGTCTCCCAACTGACCGCTGATTTTCCAGTCGGCCCGGTCCCGTTCATTCGCCTCCGTATGGCTGGTTGTCAGTTCTGAAAAAAAAAAAAAAAAAAATTTGCTTCTCGAAACTGGGGGCGATCCTTTACGAAAAGCTCCTGCGGCAGCCTGGTACAAGTGCCCACTCCGTCTGCAAAACGGCCATCACCACGTCACCGACCTGGAGATCAGCTGCTCGAACGCTCGTTGCCGACGCTGGCCTACTTGGCGTAAAACGTCAAAAGCTGCGCTGTAGCCCGTTGCCGCATGACTACCTCGACTCCCCGCTGGTCTCTTTATCCCCTTTTGTTGAAGGAGTGTCCAAAAGAAGTCCGCTGGCACGAACAGGCGACTCACAGAATGCATGATTGCTGGGTTTGG